>OX439129.1:33844026-33984026 GCA_949318235.1 Ecdyonurus torrentis | reverse complement strand
CAATAAATTTAGTTATAAGATTTTAATCGAACTCAATTATACCTATTAGGGGACAATTTAAGAATAAATCGCACATCTTAAAACACTTTAACTTACAGATCATTTATATACAAAAATTGTCATTTATTGGTTACAATTCTATGGAATTATAATTGGAATTATTTTGGCACACTTGCAAACCTATAAGAATAACTTTTAAGTATATTGTCCAATATTGATCGCAAATCAAAGATTGATGAAAGTTTGAACAAAAGCTATTATACAGTTGATGCAATATATATAATTAAAGGAATAGACCAGAGAAAAACATATGCATTTATATCACAAAACACTTGATGGGATTTACTTAAATAACACTAGTTTGTCTCAAAACCCAACAGTAGCCCCATAGCAGTGATCAGAATATTCGATTTATGCAACCCGCACAACATTTTCATACTAATTTTTCATTTTTGCATGTTTCTGTGAATTTTTACGCAAACTGCATACTTTACAGTTTTTTTACACTCTCTCGTGGAGCTACAATAACATTCTGGTAAAAATTGTCATCAATTTTGAAGATTCCATTTCATGTTTATTCGTTAAAAAGCACATGCTGTTTTATGTGGTCTATGGCTTTAAAATTCAGAATTTAATAAGGTCGCAGAGTGCTAAAAAAAATGTGAACTTTTTAAAGGGTATTACTATACTATAAGCATAAGCATTATTAAATTTTAAAGCAATTAAAAATTAATAACAAAACTTCTATATTTCATTCATTAATTTTTAATAAACTAAGCTATCGACAATTTTTATTCACTTTCAATATAAGTATGGTAAATTAATGACGTAAATAAATTTTCTAGATTGTAATTTTTCAAAACACAAAAATGTTATAGTCTTATATTATTAAAAATACCAACATATTTTCATGTAAAATAGTATACAGTTTAGTTAAAAATGAAAAGAATATTTTTATGCTAATACCGCATGCAAATGCAAAAATACTTATGTATGAATTTCTCACGCGCTAGCCTCATATATTAGTCCTATAGCTATTTATTTAAAATATTTTCTCTCTCACTTTTTTAAATTTTGTATATACATTTATAATTATAGCAAAACTTAAAAAAAAATTACCACACGACATTTTTTAGTATACTTAAAAAAAAAAAAAAAAAAAAAAGAAAGATGAAATTCATGAGAGAAAATTAGCTTGTCTGTTTTTTTTTTTTAGTTTCATGAAATGATCCATGCTGGAGTAAACGTGATGTTTTCCAGTATGAGAGGTATTATAATATGTAGTCCTGTATATATATGTTTTACAATATATTACAATATTTCTGTTACGTTGGTAAGCGTGTTAGCATAATCAGGCGTGACATGGAGTCACGCGAGTAATTAACACGGGAAGCACGCGCGAATTTACCTGCATGCCCCATCAAATAAATCTAAAAACATATTCATTGCACACAAAATACTTGTAATGTCATGAAAAAACAATAGAATTTACTCTTTTTTTTTGCTGTATATGTATATATATATATTTTTTTTATAGTAATAAATATAAATTAAAAATAATGTTACAAGGTATATAGTATTAAAAAAAAGTATATAAAATTAAATGTGTGCAAAAATTTAAATTTACAAATTTTATTTTGTGTTATTTGAATATATATGTGAAAAAATTTAAATTTTTGAATGTCTGGTGTGTATATATATAGTGAATCTAATTTTTATTCATAGAAATTAATGTGAAATGCTCTATGAATTTTATTTATTTTTATTATTTTTTTATATTATATTATTTAGTTAAAAAGGCAATACATATTCTTAATGACAAATATCTGAGAGAGAAAGTGATTGTGTATGTGTGTGTGTGTGTGTGTGTGTGTGTGTGTATGTATGTATATGTATATATATTTGTGTGTGTGTATGTGTGTATGTGTGTGTGTGTATGTGTGTGTGTGTATGTGTGTTAGAGAGAGGAAGAGAGAGAGAGAGAGAGAGAGAGAGAGAGAAATATAGATCAAAGTAAAAAAAAAATGTATCATTGAGGTTAAACTAATGATTCATTTACATTTTACAAGTACAGGTATAGATACATGCTATAATGTCATAATAAATAATTATAGTAATGGGTTTAAAAACAAGAAGTATTCTTTTAAATAAAAAATTCTCAATGCATATTTCCATGACATGATATTATAAAATATTTTTTTTTTCCTTTAAGTCGTTCTTTGAACTGTGATATTGATCAATTTATTTGATGATGGACGTAAAAAGAGAAGAAATTTCAATCTTGATGTCAAATCAACATCAGATGAAATACCACTTAATGAGCTTTTTTTTTACTATTGCAAAAGTTATTAAATCTAAATTATTATCTTGATATTGCGTTTATGGTATTATATTTCTTTAGAAATATGTTTTTATCCATCCATAAGGAAAATTATTATAAAAATTATCAAATTTTAAAACTTGGTATTACAGTTATAATACTCAAGTTCAATTATTTTTGCATAATATATATATACAAAAATTGCTGGATTATTTTTAAAAGTTTTCCAAAGAAAATTGTTGAAATCTCTAATACTTCAAACTTTAAAGGAGTTTTTCATCATAACTCTAAATAGCTTTATTCTTATGGGAAATAAGTGATTTTTAGGCCTGCTTAATTTTTGTGCAAATTTAATGTTCTAATACACTTTTTTATTTTCACTTTCAGAATTGCAATAGATTTTTTCTTAATTCTAGAAACACTTTAGAAACAGGTCTATTTAAGAGTTCAAAATTGATTTTCATCTGTCTGGATGTCTTGTTGTTTAGATCGATTTTTTTTGATGAATATAACAATGACTTGGCACAACAATTAACCGTAGAAAACTATAATACTTATATCACGAGAAAAAAACAATCATATGTTGTGTACAACATGGTATTTTCTTGCTGTAAGACTGATACTACTTTATATTGTGTGACCTTTCAGTGTAGTTTTTTTTTAATTTTGAAAAGTACTGTACGGTTCAGACAACAGAATTAACTGAAATCAGCCTGAGAGTGTTAAGAATCACATTCTCCCCCATAAAGTTATTAAGTGTTGCTGCAAAATTCCTATAATGTGGAGAATATGAGAGATTTACAACAGTATGTCATTTTAAGGTTTTTGAAAATGGTTTATTTAACTTTTTTTCCGTTAAAATAATTGTATTGCGTCTTAAAGTCTCTTGATATAACTTGTCCTATATGAATAAATTCAATTCAACATCCAAGTTGATAATATTCGTACTAAATCCACTATAATATTCTTATTTACACGATCATCCATTCATATCAGCTTTAATTATCAGAAAAACTAAAAAGTATAAAACTTTAATATATTTCTTTCTTTTTTCTTCTTCTCTGTCTCTCTCTCTCTCTCTCTCTCTCTCTCTCTCTCTCTCTCTCTCTCTCTCTCTCTCTCTCTCTCTCTCTCTCTCTCTCTCTCTCTCTCTTTTTAGAATAGATTGAAATAATAGTAATAAAAATTCATTAGACCATAAAATTCTTGAGACGTTAACAGAATATATGAGTTTGATGGTATTTGAAGCTTGAAACGAATTGAAGGTCCCGGGTTCAGTGCTCAACCATGGCTGATGCTTTCGTAATCTTTTTGAGTATATATTACGAAAGTCTTTCTTTCCCTCTCTCGTCTTTTCTTACTGGAGAAAACGAAGCTGCGCCGTGAGAGCTGCTGGCCCATTGAGACGATCGAAGTCATTTACCTGACGCATTCAGCTCAACTCTCTCTCTCTCTCTCTCTCTCTCTCTCTCTCTCTCTCTCTCTCTCTCTCTCTCTCTCTTACAATATTTGTTTGACTGCGTTCAACCCACCCCGAGAAAATAAGATCGAGTATCGTCATTTATTTTGTATCAAGAGATTTCGAATGTTACGTTCACCAGCTATAGGAGTGTTTACGGCCTGTCATGAAAATAGCCCTCTTACTTCTCAAACCTCTCTCTCTCTAGTTCTCTCTCTCCTTAAAGTATACAAATTGTATTAAAAAAAGTAAAAGAAAAAAAAATTAAATAAAGTTAAAATATAGTTTCCATGTTTAATATGTGGAACTACCAACAGATGGCTCTCAAATAAGATTGATTTTTGTGATAACAGTAAAAAAAAAAGCACATAAAAAAGTACCAAAAACAAGTAATAAATTATTATTTTATGAGATTATCAGTGATCTTTTTGAAATTTACTAATTTTATGTGACCCTAAATATTGTTTTTTTTATGTGTAATATTTTATTTCATTGTTTTCTTTTCCATACTAAATTGTAACAATGTATTCAATACAAAATATCAACCTTTATTTGTTGAAAAAAAAATTAATACCTATATATTGATATAGTATATTATTGTGAAAAACAAATAAATAAAATTGGGTTATACTTTTCGTAAAATTTTGTATCAAAATATCTATAACATTAGCTGCGTATGGTGAGATACATATTATATATATATAAAAAATATAATAATAAAAAATAAAAGCTTGATGAAAAATTGTGAGTGCGACAGGGGAAGTAAAAATGCTGGCTAGCCCATTAGAGTGTCGGACATTCCCAGTGGAGGCAATTTGCAGACCCGCAGAAACACATAGCAAAGCAAAAGTGCCCGAAAAAAAAAAAAAAAAAAAGATGCTATTACTTTTTCTTTCTTTCCTTTTTATACTTGCACCCTGATGGAAGCCATTGCAGTATATAGTTGAACACGTTTAATTAATGATCGTTCGTATATATACCGCAGCAATGAGAGTATATATGTATAAAAAATTATATATAAAATAAACTACAGTATGGCGGACTGCTCTTGTTATATAACATGTAATATATATATATATATATATAACTGCACTCACTCGTTACAATTTGTATTCATTAGTACACATTGCAAAAGTGTCATGATAAATTTAGATTAGAGTAGCATAAACCTGCACTTGTTAATCCTATAATAGCCTCAATTTAATATGAAAAATTATATCAAATTATTCTTTTTTTTAATGTACCTTTTTTTTTCACGCTTTAGTCATGTAAATATCATACTTCTGCTTTAATAACTAATATAGTAAAAGAAAAATAATAATAATTGCATAGTTTTATATTTTAATACATTAAAGTTCATTAAACTTTGCTTTTTTTTTACTGATTTAAATATATTTACTAAGAAATAATAGTAATAAAAATATTTATAATATAATAAAGATAACTGACAACTATAGTCTTCTAAAAGAAAATGATAAAATCTTAACTAAATAAGATTCTAATCAGATAATAAAATATATTATTTTTTTTTTTTTGATTTTATTTATATAATATTTTCTTTTCTTTTTGTAAAAAAGTTTTAATACATTCTATTAGAATTACTTGGGCTTTACTCCAAGTTACATAATATATCAACAAACATTTTCTTAGAAATACAACACTGTATTCTTCTCTGTTTGAACTCTTAAAATAGCTCTGTCATGTTGCGATATATATTTTCCATACTGCCGCAATAGTAGCCTATAAATACTAACTTCTATATCTAATTTGCAATGGAATGTCATTTTTCATTCTAAATAGACTTAAAAATTTATTCTTCTTTCTTTCTTTCTTTCTTTCTTTTTTTCTTATCTATATATTATATATTTTTTTTCTACTTGATGAAAACTTTATGTAAAACTTGATGTAAAATTTATATAAATCTAAATTTATTTATTAGTTTTTTTTTTTTTTTTTTTTTTTTTTTTAAATATAGGGAGATGGAATGAAACAACACGAATAAAAATCATATACACAAGATGTAGCATTTAATGCTTCATTTTTTCAAAAAGTTTACAGAGGACATATTATCATCATTCTTTCAAAAAAACAATAGTTTTGAGTATATATATATATTTACGTTTTTTTTTTTTATATATAATGGTTTACAAGAAATACCCTTCTGCCTATACAAAAATGACTTTATGATATTATTTATATATTAATATTATTACAATTATATATACTTTTATATATATTTATATATATATTTAAAAAATTGTGACACTGATGTACATAAAATGTTAAAAGTTTTTTTTCTTCTATATAGACACTGACTGAACTTATAATTTATTTACATTATTTTGAAAAAATAAAATACTAATTAAATGAAAAGATTGTTTTTTTTTAATGCTAATCAATATGACGTTATTATTATAACTTTACAATATTTTGAGGTATTGAAAGAAAACACAGATGAGGTCGTTGTGTAGCGGTGCATGATTTTTTTCTGTTTTTAACTTTGAGTTCAGTCGCGTCCTGAGATTGCACATATTTAATTAATTATTATTATTACTCTCATTTTGCCAACACAAAGTCTTTTTTTTTTTTAATTTAAATATTATTTATTATTAAACCACAATTATATGAGGTACTTAATAGAAAATTTTTGAGCCATATTTATTGACTCTCACAGGCGGGAGAAATTTAAAATATTATTATATTATCAAATTAAACAACAACATATTTTTTTAAAACTTATTAATGATTTTTTTTAATGATTTGAGGTATTTTTTTTACATGTATTATATGAGAAAGGCAAAAGGGTAAAAATTTTATATAATCCAAATTTTTAGAAACACAATTTGATTTTTTTTATTATTATATATTTTAGAAATGAGTTTCTTTTTCACTTTTATAATAAGTATACATTTTTTTTTAATTTCAAAAATTCATAGGATTTTTGCAACATTTTTAAATTAAAAAAAATTTCATCACGTTTTAGCAAAAATTCCCAAACCCGTGTGTATATATCGTATATCTGTGAATGAAAAAAAAATCTCATTTCTAAAACAAAATTTCTAAAAACAAATTTTCAGTGAGCCAAACGTAAAGATTTTATTTTATTATTATTATTTTTTTTTATTATAAGCACCTGAGTGTGTATGACAAAAGTTTTTCATTTATTTCGTATATTTTATAGAATAGACCACGGTAATGGTGGGATAAAGAGACGATCAGGAAAAAAAGCACAACAGATATAACAACTATGATTTATACAACAGCACAACCTTGGGATTTTTTTTCCATATTTTTTTTTAAGTATTTTTCTTACTTTGCACAACAGTACGGATATCTAGGGACAAAAATTTTAATTTCATTTTTGTAGGTTTAGGTTTGGCAAAAAGGATATGATGGGAAATAAAGGATAAGGTAAATATGAAAGGTACAAGGATATTTTTTTCATTTTTTTTTCTTTAATTTTTAATTCTGCTACCTACAAAGTATTTACTTCACTCATTTTTCTTAAATTTTTATACAGTTCCATTTATTTTCTCGGCGTAACTCCGAAGTCACTTTCACACTTTATTTATACACTCACACAACTTTTTTCTCTCTTTTTTTTTTAATTTTTAATTTTTTTTTACTTTATTTTTTTTTTATAAGCAAAGAAAGGTTTACATACCTCACTTTGTCACACCGCACCAACAAAAAACAGCAACACTCAAAACTATTTTCGTACAAGAGTGCTGTTATTTATTTCATTTAAATTATTATTTTTTTAATTAGGACAGTCTATTATTTATAGAATTATATATAATAATAGTATCATTTTTTATTAATAATAATAATAATTATTAGGGTTAAAGTACTTATTTAAAAATTGTTCCTCGCATTTTCATTTTATTATTTTTTTTAAATATTTTTCTTACATTTTTTTTCAAATTTATTTACTTAATTTATATATATATAATTTTTATATTCCATTAAACAGCGTTCGTGGCACTAAAAAAAGTTTATTTGTTTTTCTTTTGTAAATTTGTAAGCACTAACATGTTAGTAGCACTGAATTATTTTTATATATATACTTTATAATAACACTCGAGTATTGTTGAACTTGCTACACACACTAGTTACTTTACTTTATTTTTTTCTTTCATTTAAATAATTATCACTTCTACGGTCGTTTTTTTAATTTTTATTTTTTTGTACCAAGATTCCTCACATTTTTTTCCCCTATATTATTAAATATATAAAAATGTTCTTATATATTTTCTTCTTTTCTTCATATTTATGTAAAATGTAGGGATATAATATTATCTCTTTTTATTTTCTTCTTCATCATCTTCTTTGTTAATTAGTAATAATTAAAAAAAAAATTAACTTTGAGTACTTTGAAAATTTCCCGCTCGGGCTGAGGGGCCACGAGGAGGGGGGAGTATACAACACGTCACTCGTGCAGCGCGAGGAGATCGGAGGAAATCGTATCACGTGAGAGCGTCACTTGGGGCTTAGGTTGAGGTCAGGTCACCGCTCAGGTCACCACTAAGGTCACCGCCGAGGTCACTGTGGCTCCCTGAAGCCAACCCAGCCTGTGGCGACACTGCGCGACCATTGCTGAAACATCAATAAAAACAAAACACGTTCGTCAGTTTACATATAGCCAAAGATATCAATCAAAATAATATACACTAAAAATTATGCAAATGTGTCCTGAGATTACTATATTTAACACAATCTTTAAAGAATTTCCCTAAATCTACTTGTCACCAAAATAATACAAAATTATTATAAGAACGTAACCTTTGATACATTTTCATTCAAGGTTCTAATTAAAAATTCTTTTAAAAAAAAGAAGTTAAAAGACCAATGTTTTTTTGTTTTCGTAAATGAAGCTAAAATCATGTTTTCAAATTACCAGTTAACCAAATATCACGATTTTTAATCATTTCAATTAAATAACAATGAAACAAAGAAAAAAGACGACGAGAGAGAGAGAGAGAAAAAAACACAATTTGATGTTTTTAAGAAGACGAGGCTATTAAAAGATAGCGCAAGCAAGCAAGCAGCATCCTGCAGTTAGTTAGTTAGATGTTGGCGGCGGGCGGTTGGTTTCATTAGCACGCACACTTGGTATGATCGTGAGAAAGTGGGTCCAGGCCAGGCAGACAGACAGAAAACACAGCACTAATTAACCGGTTTGCCAGGCGACTAATGATCGCGCGAGCACAACCTACTGTATGTATATTCAACCGTGTCAATGTGAAGAAAAAAAAATCGATGTATCTTTTTAAGAGAGTTTCAACTTGGAAGAAGTTTCTGCGTGACTTATTGCCCTTGTACCTTGAAAAAATATATATACCTTACAAAATCTAAACTTTACTTTAACATCAAAAGTTAATTTATCAAAAAATTTAATTCAGTAATAGGGTTGCTGCTTGCAATAGTTACGTGGAAATACAAGTGCAGCAATAATTATAGTATATCGGGTGGGTAAAATTTACGTCACCCAATCAGTTAAAAATTCAATATTTTACAGCAACTATATACCTCGTTAACTCTAAAAAATAAGCATACTCATTAAAAATAACTAAAATGGTGGTAGAAAATATTACAAATAAAAAATTTTCTTCTTTTTTTCCTTTTATTTTTTATTATTGTTATTTTTTTTTACCATGATGGTACCTCTCTCTTTAAAAAAAATTGGGACTAAATTTATACTATCATCGTTTTCATATACGTTATCAAAGGTAAATAAAAATGAAGTCATTCACATTTTATTTGAATTAGACTTTAATATTATACATAAAAGTTGCAAAAGATCACGTGAAAGACGTAAAACACACACACATATTACATGCATACGTATACATACATAAGATATATAATATATATACGTGTGCTGTTTTTGTATATATATGCGAGAGTGGGAAGTAAAGCAGCTTGAACTTTTACCTCGTTTACTTTTACGACGCCATGATCGTGGTAACGAGGTGACATACAACTCGCTACTTAAGTCAAATCAAAGTCTAATTTTTTTTTTTTACTTTATGCTATATTATATAGCAACGTTATTATTATTATTACTTTATACAAACAAGGACTTGGCTCTTTTCATACTATATACTGTACAACAAACAAACTTTAATAACGTTCATTCTTTGATTTTATATATATACTTGAAGAACTTTTGCCAAGTCAAATAAAAATGTTCTCTTTTTATTTTTTATTTTTTCATTTATGATACTGCATGTGATATCAAATTACCTTAAAACTGAATTGTACTTGTGAAATAAGACGTAAAATCTTCATATAACGATGTTATTCTACCATCATTTTTACAACATGTTATTTTTTTCTTTGGCAAGGAAACTTTAAAAAAAAAGGATGAAGAAGATAATATATGATGATTATTGCAACTCTTTTCTTTTTATATACTATAACTTCAATATTGAACATTGAAAACAGTAAAGCGTATGATTTTTTAATTTAAGTTTTTTCTTCTTCTTCTTCTTTCTATAACAGAGAGTAAAATATTTTTTACTTATACCAACGTGGCATTTTACAACACAAAGTCTCGTCACAATTAATTCTTAAAGAAAAAAAAAAAAAAAAAAAAGAGTTGGGTTGATGAATGGCATTTGGGTGTGTATATATAATCACATTCATTCAATGCTATCTTCTCTAATTAGCGGCCATTCACGCGGCTCTTCGACTATATAACTTTGCCGGCTTTTTGAGACAAGCAGGTGCCACTAGTAGGCGTGCCTTGAACTGCAATTAAAAAAATATATATATATCGCCCACGCTGTATACTATACGAAGTATAACAAAAGAAAACGGAAAGCTTAATGATTTATTTTATTTATAGCTAAAGGGTGATCATGCTATGTTCATTACTATGATATAAATAACAAAAAGTAACCTCTGTTGAGTTGCCTATGGAGCAGTTAAATAGGAAAATGATAGTGCGTTAAAGTCTCTAAAAACGCTCAACTGGTTGCATAAAATTCAGGGGCTAAAGTTACAACTTGGAAAATTGTGTTTCGTCCTAAACTGCAAATTTCTTATGAATTCATATTTTAATAATTATTATTTCAAATTTCAACGCTCAAGTACAGAATATTACATAAAACCACGTATTAATTAGCGAATTATTAAGAACAAATTTATTCACTCAATCGATGCACGATTTTTATATCGCACCTATTATACAACTCTATTTCGCTAACTGGACCATCGGCCAACTTCCAACTACTTGTTACACTTAGGTAAGGCCCTATCTTCTACAATGTTATCAGAGGAACCATCTATAATGATGACAGCTATATACAGTAGTTCAATTTCAGCTTATAGTATGCAAGCTAAATGAACTCAAAAATATAATTTCAGGACACAAAAGCAACTTGAGTTGAATTCTTTTATTCTTACCTGTGGTCACGCAGGGGCTACAGATGGTGTCCGTAGTACTGCGCAGGGTAGTAATGCTCATTATGGAAGGCAGGGTCACCAGGCGGCCGATGCATCATTTGTTGACCGTCCATCATATACCCCATACTGGCACCATCCGGACTGTAGGCTCCACTTGGACCTGCATGAGGAGAGAAAACTGCGTCACCGAGGTCAGATCCCTGTCCCATTTGGCCACGAGGACCCTCCCACCCACCTCCCTTATATATCTTATACACATACACAAATATTATATAACTCAATACCACCCAGCAACCCGCCCATATCCATATAACCTTTTTAATTTGACACTTGTAACTGTAAAAACGCATATTGTGCCTATATACGTATTATATATATATATATGCGCGAAACAAGTACGATTTTTATTTTTCACAGTGATTTTAACTGCAATAAAATAGTAATTTCACAAAAGACACTAAAAAAAAAAAAAAAAAAAAAAAAAAAAAACATTTTAATCACTATACACCAGTTGGCTACTTCTTTTTTTTTAGTCACTTTAATGTCATATTAAAAAGGGCTTAAGTATACTTTATTTCTGTGAAAATTACTTTTTATATACCCCATCAAACAAACACACACACACATATATACATAAAAACCATGTTATACTTTTTTTTTTATCTAAGGCATGCCAGATAGTATATTAACTTTAAAAAAAAAAGTATACAAAATAATATATATTCAAAATAGGGTGTTAGAAAGATTTAGAAAATTATCGAAAACATCATACACGTCACAGTCAAGTGCTGTAGGGTTTATAATAAAGTGGATATAATTTTTTACTGCCATTCTGGCGAGGGTATCTGTCACCTGATTTTCACAGAGCGTCATTACCGAGTGAGCGAGAGAGTAGAAACGAGAGAGAGAGAGAGAAAGATTCAAAAACCTTATCAGTGCATAGTAGCCGCAGGGGACGCAATTATACCACCGCGCGTTTGTATAAGAACATAGAAAACGGGGGGAGAATAAAAACATGAGCTGATTAAACCAGACACCATATTATACTTTTGTACGTTGTTGGAAACTTCATTATATCGAGTCTAAAAGAAGAAGAAAAATAATACTTTTTTTTTTTTTTTTGCTCTTCTTTAAAACAATTTCTTTTTTTTTCTTCTCATTCTTCATCAGTGTAAGAGAGGATAAAAAAAAGACAATCGCTAGGGGAATCCCCTATATAAGGAACATTAAAGAGAAATGGTATTAGAGCTTTGGGGATTATAAGTTGGCAGAGTAATTCTTGGTCACAGGGATCAGTGTGAAAATTAAAGTCACTGACCTTATATTTCTAATCCATCACAGTGAAAACCACACCGTATATTATATTATATAAGATTTTCATCTATACGTCTATCCTTATGTCTTTCTTACTATAGGGGGTATATATAGTACGGTATAATATAATATCTGTGCTCTCTATATGTTATTTATTAACTATCATGAGGGTGAGAAAAACTGTATAAAAATAAAATAAAGTACATTTCAATTATTTTAGAAAGGTTGTAAAAACTTGGGTGTGCGCGTAGTAAAAATATTTTATGTTTTTTAAGGGAAAAAATAGGAAAACAGAATATAAGGAAAAAAAAAAAGGGATAAAATCGATTTTTATATTGGAACACGCCTCACTAAGATTAAAATTTTACGCGTATAGATCAATAAATAACAATAGGAAAATAACAATGTTCAACACTCAATATTATTTTTATGTATAACACAAAAACAAAATAAAAAAGGCTTCATTTTTTTTTTTTTTTTTTTGCATATACTACGTTATATTTTTCTGGTCAATATTTGTAAGTTACTGGCTGAATATAAAAAAAAAAAAAAAACTTTTTCCTCTCTCTCGCTCTTCGTAAAGTTATATTTTTATATAAGTAGAAAACATTGCTGAGCGAGCTCAACGTTTCCATTCCAGCAGAGTAAAAGGGAGTTTTTTGGAGTATATGGGGGTGGGTTGTGGGTGATGGGGGGTATAGTAGGAGGAGGGGGTGGGGGGAGAGAAAACGCTCTCGCCAGAGCGTTCGTTCGTTCGGACCCTGGACAAGAGTCGCCATTACAAATTGACGGCTCTGATGGATGGCGTTTTAGGGGAGCCACTACTGTCTGTATATATGCTTGAGTGAGGGTAGCCTGCTACAGCACTAGAGCATTGGGGGGAAAAGAGAGAAGAGAAAAGTACGGTAGAGAGAAAATGCTTTTTCGCGCACTATCTACCGCCGCCCTTACAACTTGAAACTTTTTTTAAGTCTAAGAAATCTTTTTCTCTTATACTTTTTTTTCTCTCCTTTATTTTCTTTTCTTTAAATTACACTACCACTATAATACAAAAAAATTCTGATACTTTATCCTATTTTTTACATAAAGAAAATATGAAAGAATGTAAAAATCAAAATAAATCTTTCAAGTTTATACGATGCAAAAATATTACATTTTCTTTCATGGTAATATAGAGAGAAAATGACGTAAAATTTAAGAGGTTATTTGATGGTGTCGTATCTACCCCTAAGTCCTATATACTAGCTATAACAATCTCCGGGATGTGCAGTTTCCGCGAGCAACAGTCTTCGTCTCCATGAAGTTTAAGATTTGCACGCCGCGTGCGTGAGAAAAAGGGAAAAGAAAATACTCTCTTTTTTTTACTTGCTCGTAAAGGCGCGACCCAAACGTGTACTTGACTGTTTTAGATAGGAAAATTTAACAGTAGGGAAACCAGAATGTGAATGAGTCCAAGTATCACTAAGGGATTTTTAAAACATTGCTTTTCTCTTTCGCTTTTTCTCTCGTATAATACACCACCACACTATAATGTACTAAATAAATATGGTGGTGCAGTATAGTGAAAAGATAAGATTTTTGGATAATTGGTACCAGGTGCATTTTAAAACTTTATAACCCTTCAAAAATAGTTAATAGGAAAAAAAAACAAGAAGAAATATAGCGCACACACACACTCACACCAAACAGGAAGAAAAAAAAAGTATAGAAAAAGTTAGAAAACAAGGTTTCACCAACGCAAGGTTCCGCAAAAATGTAACAATATTTTTCAGTCACATTATAGTTGTTATTTTTGTAAAATATCTACCCCCACTACATCAATAATCAAACTTCCCAAAGTTACTTTTTATTTTCAAACTACAAAAAAAAAAAAAAAAAAAAAAATATATATATAAAAAAAAATAAATCAACTTTACTGAATTACCAAAAAAAGAAAAAAAAATATTTTGAACTACTACTTGCGGACTTACCCGCTCGGTTAGATTGGTCTATCATGGGTTGAACGATTCGGCGCCGAGCGTTGATGAACCTTTACGAGAGACAGAGAGAGAAGAGAGTGGGTTAGAGGTGTATTCAAAAGTTTGCTCTCACTTACCACTAGCCCCCGCCCTATTCGATTGATCAATTAAAGGTTGTACGATCCGTCGTCTCGCGTTTATAAACCTAAACATAAACGTTACAATTCAAATATATTTTTATCAGGATTATATTAATTAAAATATCAGCAGCGCACCAAAATTCTGCAACTCTGTAAAGTACCTGTAAATCAACAATTAACTAATCTCTCTTACTTTTAAATTATAAATGAAAACTTTATTTAAAACTGATTCAATAAAAAAATCTACAGCACAAGAAGTAAAGAGAGAGAGAGTACTTAACTGTTTTTATTGACAATTTGAACAACGTACAATAAACATTACATGAACCACTTAAAAAACACTATTAAAATTAAACAATCAATTTATAAAACACTATACCTATGCCTATTATAATCAAATGAAGATTATGCGTATTATAATTATTATTTAAATACGCAATGAAAATAATTCATTTTTAAATAAAGATATAAAAATATATATATATATATATATATATATATATATATATATATATATATATATATATATAAAAAAGCAACGTTTTAAATCTTACCTTTAAAACACTCTGCATCTTTCTGTCTGAAAAGCTTACTTACCATACATATACATATAAAGAAATAGTATTTTTTAAATAAATCCAGTCTTATTTTGATAACATCTCTCACTCATACATACACTCATACAGACACAACGTAAGCATAAACCCGTATCATCATAAATCGCTTGTAAAGTGGCCATCTTAATATGAGACTTGTCATCAAGACTTCATACTTGGCTGCTGATCAAAGGCAAAAAGTTGAGAGTGCTAAGGAATGTTGTCACTAACTTCTCTCTCTGTTTGTAAAAATTTTAAGACAGCTGCCTCGTATTTTTAAGTGACTACCTTCATAAAAATACATCTAAAAAAAAAAAAAAAATCATATTCGCAGAATAAATAATAATAATACTGCATATTATATGCAAAAAAAAAAAAGAAAAAAAAAGTCATATCAGGTGTTAATATGATAATTAATTTGCAACACATGTTTCATGTTATTATTATGAAAGTTTTTTTTTTCATCTTTGCTGTTGCTTATTTTCTCTCAAGTGTATATTTTTGCAAACGAGAAAGGTCAGAGGAAATGCTGACCCTAATAGAATGTGTGCGTGTGTTATTTCTCCCTCACTCTCTCTCTCTTTCTCTCTTGTACACCCTAAAAATAAGTAAGGGATGGTGAGCAGTAGCTGGTGGTAGGCAGCATTACGAGTCAGCTGCAAGTGACAACTCTGTGATCACAGAGAGAGAGAGAGAGAGAGAGAGAGAGAGAGAGAGAGAGCAACACACAGGAAACTATGGAGCACAAGCGACACAAAAACGAACACGATTTCAACCCCATCAAAAACGTTCTCTCTTTCAAACGAAGAAAAAAAATATATATAATCATTTATTCCATACCACCCCCTCTTATATATATAGTATGCACATACATACACATTATCAAACAATACCCTATTTTTTTCTCTTTCTATTCTGTCTGTCTCCTGTAATATAATTCAAAAATATTCCGTTTTCTTTATACACAACAAAAAGTCATAATGTTTTTATCATTTTGCATATTAATTATATAATCAATAATTTAACTCAAAGCTTTTGTATTAATGCAAGTTTTACTGATTTTCATCAATGAAAAACCACAGGGAGAAACTAATTTTTTAAAAAGATACGATTCAGGTGAGCCCCCCTAATGCGAGTTTATTTCATTTTTATCCTAACGTATAGGCAACCAGTTTGGTACATATGACACGCGGGTTGCCTACTTTAACTTTTCAGCTACCAAATGGGCAAAGAGCAATAAAATATGAGCACGTAATGTAAATTATTTAATTTTAATTAAGTTATATTCTAGAGTGACATTAGATGTATTAGCTCCACCCCTCATTTGCACAAAACACGCGACATCCCGAGGCGCGGGCGTAAACCTTTATTATTTCTTTTATTATTCATATTTTTCTCACATAAAAAAAAACTCGTTCAATAGCAATTTTCTCATATAATACTAAGCCTTTATATGCATATGATCATCATATAAGAAGACATTATCATATACCCACTCAATCTCAGTATATGCGATAGAGAACAATTTTTATGAATATTACTTTACGAGAGAGAGAGAGAGAAAAAAAAATTACATAGCATACATAAGCTTATGCCTGTTGATAGGTAAATGGCTCATGAGGGAAAAACTATACACACGATAGAAGAAAAAAAAATTTAGAGCGAAAAAATAAAGCAGACTATTTTTTTTCCTTATACTGTCAGGTTTAATCATTTTTATATAACCCCCGTATGCAATAACATTCCATCTCCCTTCTCTCTCTTATTTTTTTTTTCTTTTCTTATATAAGCCATCATGTACACTACTACGCTAGTAATAAAAAACAGCAAAGCAGTAGCAGCAAATATAAGGATGCTGGTGATCATATACAAGAAGGAAATAAAAAAGAGAATACTATGAACATGTCGAAATAAAAATTATTATCGCACAAAAGGAAAACAAAAAAATATATATATAATATAAAACAAGATATAAAAAAAATTGTGTATAAGGGTGAGTATGACAAAAATAAAAGGAGCTTTTAAAAACATCTGCAGATTTTTTTTAAAGGTGTGATTACTGCTATATAGTGAATTGTTTATTTGTAGTTAAAAGTTTGATAACAACCACATTACAGATAAATATATAATATAAGAAAGAAGATAAAATTGACATGAATGTTTGCATTAATATGAAATAAAGGATGTTGTCAGAGATGGAAAATATTATAAAAGACAGACATTTTTTGACGGACTTAAAACATCAATCGCAATAAATTATACGTACAGTATATAAATTATTTTTTAAATGTTATATATTCCAGCATTAAAATCTCTCTGTCATCTTTAAATTTAAGCTTTAAAACGCGATCACTTATAAAAGTGTGGATTTTAATTAATATTTACATGAGTTTGATGTCATACTTTGTTTCTTTTTTCCTCTCTCTCTTTCTCTTTTACAATTTTACACCAACAATAACACAAGATAGATACAATCTTTAAGATGTGTACTGGTTTATATATATACATATTATGTATTATGTAAGTGGGAAAGCAAGTATATAGCAGAAGCAAGCAGCGATCAGTCGGGCTGAAAACCCAATCGCTTCCGGTGTCCGCGTGGATTAGTGGAGTGAGTATTTGATACGAAGTGACAGCCGCGCGAGGGTCTATTAAACCTGCTTCACAACAACGTACGCTGTAGCAGCAGCAGCAGCAGAGAGAGAGAGAGAGAGAGAGAGAGAGAGAGAGAGAGAGAGAGAGAGAGAGAGAGAGCAGCAAAGGCAACAGCCTTCATGTCTTTTCTTCCTATATATGCCATGACGTCATTTATAAAACAATCAATTTCTCAGTGCTAAATTTAAACACTTTGTTACAATTATAGTATAAGAGAGAATTTTTTATATAACATACTTTGAAACAAAAATCTTTTTTACACATTTCATTTTTTATTTTTACATGGCTAATTTTTAAATTCATTATCAAAATATTAAAATTTACTCTTTCTTTTTATATTATTATAAAAATAATAATTAAATAATGTATAACACAAAAAGAACAGCAGTAGAGTTACTACTCTTATTTAATGAGTTATGATTTTGATTTACACTTGATTAAATTTTTAACACTAATGAAAAATGTTACGTACATTTTAACTTATTTTTAAAAACATAATTATTCTTCACCCCCCGCACCCTCCCTATAGTATTCTTAATTATCGTAACCCTTTCTCTCTATCTATCTCTTATAAAAATATGATTATAGAATGATTTTCAATGTAAAAGGGTTATAAAGAGAGAGAAATATTAACATTGAGATATGGTAGAGGGTGTATGGAAGGAAAAAAAAGGGGTGTTTAAGACGTCAAAAAAAGGGGGAGGTGAAAGGGATGTTTTTCTGGACAATTTGTTCATAGAACATTAATCACCAAAACATTTTGGGGAAGCAAGGTTCAAACTCATAATGTAACAAGAGAGTGAGTGTGCATTGCAAGCAAGCTGTGACGCCTAGGCGCCTGATGAGAATGACCTATGCGACACAAAATATTACATATTATAATAATAAAGAGGGGGTACAGTATACTATATAATATACACACACTTGTGTTACACGTAACAGCTGCTACCAAAATATACTACTTACAATTTCATTTCATTTCATAATGTATTTTGCAAGTTAACACATAAAACATTTCTCTATATATATATTACACAAGTTTATTAGTGATTTAGGTATCAAACAAATTGTATATTATAACATTTATTCTTATTTTTGCTATTTTTTATATTGTTATTATTATTATCAAGGATTGTAAGTATTATATACTATATAACATGTGATACGCATACAAACTGTCCTTAAAAACTTAATATATATTATAGTTATATAAGGGTCAATTTTGTGATCCCTAAAGATTTTGACAAAAGATGATTGTCCTTTTCCTTTCACACAATGAAATTCATATGCATGTATGTATTTTCTTTCCTTTCTGAATATATATTATAAGATTTGTTATATATCCCAAAAGAGAATTTTACTTTGCAAGTATATATGAAATATTATTTTACATAAACAAAAGCATCATCTTTCTCTCTATTTATTTGAATTGTATGTATTTCCACTCTTGGGGAAAGTGAGAGAGAGAAAGTCTTAAGTTATTTTGAAAGGCACAAGAAAATGATGTAGCTATAGCAATATCCTAGCTTGAAGCAAAAACATCCCCCTTGCTTTGTGTTTCCCTTGGTGTATGGCCCATATCTGCCACTTGAATGACCACACTGCGGGCAACACACACACACAAATATTATAGAAAGAGAAAGGAAGGGACACGCAACTTTATGTATGTGCCCAGGGGTCGCACTTTGGAACGTCTAGCTTGTGGTACAGAACAGTACAACATGCAGCCTCGTCACACCCAAAAACTTCTTTGCATACGAGAGAGAAACACAAGAAACTTTATACTCAAACCACAAAACATTAAATAAATTCTCCATCAAGTTCAAAAACAATTGTATTTTTTTTTTTAAGTTTGTTTTCCTTCAAAATAGACTTTAGGGAAAGTTAATTGTATTTTTTGCATCAAAACTTTTTGCATGAAAACAAAACATTGCCAAGAATTGGTATTAAAAAAAAGAAAAAATTAAATATTGATTTCTAAATGTTACTTCCTTTATTTTAAATTGCATTTTATAAGTTTGACACACAAATTTATAACATTATTAAAACAAGTAAATTAAAAATTTACACACAAAGAATAACAATATAAACATTTTCATGTTATTGTGTGGCTTTACATTTTATATTCAATTCTCGTACAGAAAATGTTATTTGTTTAAAGTATATATATATATACACAACAGGACTATATATAGAGGAGAGAGAAAGAGGGAGGTATTTTGTATAGTATAACTGTTGGGCAAGCGAAAGAGAACATGACTGGTAAACTTAGTCACACGGGACAAATCAGGAAAGTACTTACATCACTCAACTACTCTAGCAAGGGACCATAAGAAAAAAGAGAGAGAGAGAGAGAGAGAGATCTTTTTTACCAAGATATAGAATGAATACAAAAACATGCAATAGGGATGCGAATATATTCATCCTATTTTTTAAAGTGGAAGTCACAATCATATAAGCGTCTTTTTTTTTTTTTTTTTTTTTTTTTTACCCTGCTCTCTATCGCTCACTTTACCTTATTTGTAAATACAATAAGAGAAAAAGAAAGAGGGCGATTACTATAAAATAACATTATCTCTGTTTCTGTATGTATAAAGTTTTTCCATCTCCCCTCTATATTTTTTCTCTCTCGCTCTCATTCGCTCTCTGGACAGAAGGGGTTGATGTAACCTAAGCCATAGTGAGATGAAATTGCAGACCATCATTAGCCAGGATTATCCCACATATACAAAGTAATGGAAGGGTTGTGTGTGTGTGAGAGAGAGAGAAAGACTGTTGTAATGCAGTATACTAGGATGAATAATTCCCACCGTCGTACCAAAGTGACCACGTACATTCATCACGTTATGTGCTGTGGCTCTTTCTCTCTCACTCGCAATGTTTTGTAACACTCATTAGTAAAACTTTGGGCAGGTGATTTCAATATCAGGTTACACTAAAACTAAAATACCACAAACTGTGGTCACCGCAAAACAATTTAACATTTGCTATAACATAAATACAATTTGGTACTCTTTTTTTTTATTATTATTTTATTTATTTACATATAATTCCAATATATTGTATACGATTATAATTATAAATAGAAAACAATATATACTTAGTCAACCTAATTACGTATAGGTATATATAATAAATAAGAGTATTTATCAAAGAGTAACCAAATTCTATTTAAGCTTTTTGAATTTAAAGCTATTTTATATGAAATTGTAGATAACTCCTAAAATAATACGTTTTTTTTTATATATACTTTCACAGATAGGTAACCAATATTTAATCAAAAATAGCTACCCTAGTTATACGTAGTTTTATGATATATATAGATAGGGAATTACTAATAAAATGATAGTGTATTTGGGGCTATACAATAGTAACGGTAGTGATAGTGTTTTTTTTTTGTCGTGTTAACGCCCGAGTGGTTCTGACTTGATGGCCAAGCTATAATATGAGTCTGGTCTTGATCAGGTCTAATCCTCACCACGCAATGGTCTGTGAAGCCAACCAAAGAGAGTGCATTACCTCGTAATGACAAACATTCTCTTTTTCTTCTCCCTCAGATCACTGGGGAGACAATTTCTCTATAAGATTGGAACTACAAGAGAGAGAAAAAAAACACAAACTTTTCTCAAGTAAAAATTTTACATCATAATATAGCATTTTAAATTTTAAACTAATTTTGTCGTTGCTTGTAAGTTAAGTAACTTTTTTTTTTTACTGTATGCTAAGATAGTTGCATACTTTCTAATTCTGCAGGCGCGCTATGATACCCTCTCCTTCTCTCTTTTCTTATTGCAATTATATTAAAGTTCTTTTTTTTTTTTCTATTTTATAAAAATATTTTTTTTATCTTCATAAAAGTTTGATAAAATATTAAAGTAGTTCTTGAGTATCTCAATTCTTTAAAGCTATCTTGAAAGTAAGGGAAGGGGGGTTGAAGGGGGATTTTTTTTCTTTTTTTGGTCCCAGGCACACTGGAGGCAGCAAGCAAGCAATTTTGTTCTGCCTTTTCACATCACATGGTACATCCATCACCATGACCCCATCTGCTAGCGACAGGGTAAAACAAGAGCAATTGCTTCGCCTTCTTCTCTCTCTCTCTCTCTCTCTCTCTCTTACTTGGGTGGTGGGTGGGTGGGTGGGTGAAACTACTAGCTTTAATACAATTCTCTTGTAACGACTACGCGCACATACACTCACAGTATAAAATGTATATAAAAATATATTATATAATATGTAAGCTCTATACAACCCTTTTCTCTTTCTCTATGTTTTCACCACATTTCCATACTGTAAATTAAAAATAATAACTTTTTCATTAAAATTGAAATAATTAAAATTAAAGTTCATAGATAAAAAATAAAATATAATTTATGAAATATAAACTATCAATCGTATCATCTTATATCACTTTATTTTAACTGAGTAAACTGAGTGGTAATTAACTTCAAAATTATAATTCGTGTTTAATTCGTATTAATTTTAAAGTTTTAATTTTATTGATTCTTTTTACCAAGAATTCTTTTTTAATAAGTTTTACGTTTAAATTGTTGTTAGTATTTTTTTTATCAAATAATGGAAAAATTTTATCTTTTAGTATGCGGTAAGAAAATTAATGTGTTAATTTTGTTACTGGGATTACTCTTACGTGTATGTATGTATATGTATATATGTATATTATAGTATAGAGAGAATGAGAGAAAAATCTGATAGATCTATGGTAGCGAACGAATGAAGGAGAGAAATAAAATGAGAAAGAGAGAGGAGAGAGCACATGCAGTGTGTATGGAAATGTCGAGCAAATACATCATCCTGGCTTGACATTGCAATTCTCTTATCTCCATCCTTCCTTGCCTCTCTCTTTGCCTACTGGGGGTGAATATAACTGTACAAACTAAGTCAAAATAAACGAAACAAAATAAAAACTTCTTTTTTTTCCTTGTTTGCCAAAAGAATATTAAAATATACAAAAAAAAAAAAAAAAAAAAACAATAAAAATAAAAATAAAAATAAAATCCTTTTTATTTTTTAACTAAAAATCAGTGTTTTTATTTTATTTTAAATTAATAGCATGTAAAAATACTATAATAAAAAAAAAATATATATATACGCACACACACACACTGTCTCTTCATTTTTTATGTGAAGTTAAATGTTTTTTTGTTGGTTTAAGTTGATGGGAGCTTCTGTTAAATAGATAACGTTTTATTATATTATAAAAATCTCTTTAACTAACTTTGTTTTTTTGTCTTAAAGAGAGAGAAACCAGTTTACTTGATAATATTATGGTGATATAAAATAGTTTGTAGATTGCAGTATAACATATCGTATATTTTACACCCTCAACAAACCTCCCATATCTCGCTTGCACACCAAAGCAAGCAAGCAAGCAAAAGCAGTATACTTTTGGTGTCTATGTTTTTTCCACACATGAAAAATGACGTGCTATACATGACGAGGGTTTCTCTTTTTTTTTTTTTTTTTTTAGGAGAGTGAGTGAGTGAGTGAAAAAATAGAGGGCGGGAGCATTCAAATCATTCTGATGACAGCCGAAAACTCTATATCGTTATTTTCAATTCCAACCATAAAATTTATTACCACCTCTAAATCGAAATGATTGTAATAAAGCAATAATTCAAAAAAATATAATTTATAATATCACTTTTTTTATATATATGTGTATTTTTTTTTAAATATAAACTAATTTTTATTCAATATAACATCAAAACAAATTTAAATTTAATATTGATAGATAATTAATGATTTAATTAGTTTTTAAAATGTTGCTAACAAAATTTTCATTTCCCAATTTATATATTATATATACATATTATACACTCCCTTTCATTTTATATAATATATTTTTATATTACATAAAAATCAACTTATTGATTATTATTTAAACTATTAAAATTAAATTGTGTGCATTTAATAGGTAAATTAATGCAATTTAAAAAATTTTATAATCCAATTATTAATTTAATGGACGATATAAAACGTAGAACCAGAGAGAGAGAGAGAGAGAGAGAGAGAGAGAGAGAGAGTTGGGGAGTAAATTTTAGTCAAATATTTGCCAATAAATCAACCATTTAGTACGCATAAAACCATCACATAGAAGCAATACGTATATAATACCAAAAAAAAAAAAAAAAAAAAAAAAAACTTTTTATATTTTTATTTTAATCTTGTTAGATTGACTGGAATAAATGTCACATAAATAAATAAATAATATAAAAATAAAAAAACAAAAAAACAAACATGACCTAAAATTTTTTGATTTTTTTTTTCAACGTTCTGATTTCTAAGAACAAGTATAGGCAAAAAGAAAATATATTTTGAATATACAATTAAAACTAACAATTTGTTTAAAATCCGTGAAATAAAATTCTCCATGCCTATTCAAATGTTGTCTATAAAAAATAATAATAACAATTTAGCAAAAGAGAGTATAATAAACTATCAAAATAAATAAATAGTCGATATTTATTTTTTTGATTGGTTTAAAGAAGACTTTTATTATTATTGTATATGTGTGTGTGTGTATATATATATATATATATATATATATATATATATATAAAATATAAAATCTAACTCGCAGTTCATTAAAATGAAATTCCAACAACAGTGCAACGCTGTATATTTTATTATATTATATATGAAAAGATAGTGAAAAAGAAAGAAAGAAAGAAAAAAATTAAATGGTACTTAAGATTTTATCAATATTATACATCTCTCTGTGTGTATGGAATGACTTACACATTTTTAACGTTTACCACACAGACCTATAATTTGCTTCTTTAATAGAGAGAGAGAGAGAGAGAGAGAGAGAGAGAGAGAGAGAGAGAGAGAGAGAGAGAGAGAGAGAGAGAGAGAGAGAGAGAGAGAGAGAGAGAGAGAGAGAGAGAGAGAGAGAGAGAGAGAGAGAATGAGAGGTATTTGTTAAAATAGCCAATTTACTGTCAAATGTTTTATAATAATATTAAAGAGAGAGAGAGAGAGAGAGAGAGAGATGATGAAAATTTAAATTTTAATGAATGCAAAAATTCTTCTCTTAAAAAAATATATTTAACAATATGAATATTTTTAAATATAATAGTATGCCATATACTAACATAAAATTCTTCCTATATAAAAATTATGTATATAAAATTGTTTCTCTACCTTGAGGATATCACGCTTAAAAGTTATAATATTATATTATATATAAAGAAGAAGAAAAAGATGGAATTATAAAGTACTAACCAACCATATTCCCGTTTTTATACTATATTATAATATTATAACCACTATAATAACAGAACGTCCATCAAAAATATACCCACCCACAAAAATATTATATTATAAAGTTTTTGAAAACAACAACAGAAAAGTTACTTTATATAGAAAATAACAAGGTGAAATATGTAATAATAAAAAAAAGGATTAATATTATTTCTATAAAAGAAAGATGGCGTACGTTTGTTAGAGAGAGAGAGAGAGAGAGAGAGAGAGAGAGATTGTTATCATCTATATATAAAGTACGCCCACCTGATTATCATTTTGTGCTGAGGTGGAAAATTAGCGAGCGAATTTTGCACTTTCCTCTCTCTCTCTCTCTCTCTCTCTCTCTCTCTCTCTCTCTCTCTCTCTCTCTCTCTAACTCTGTATGTTATATATGGCTGAGTCAGCATCACTATTTGCATGTCACATTACCGTTGATACGAGTGACTACATAACATATAATAAAATGTGCATACCAAGCGACATTTTCTCTCTCTCTCGCACTCTAGCTCACATAACTCGACAAAATTTTAACTATAAAAATTCCAATTATATTGTCAATTCTAAAAAAAAAAAAAAAAAAAAAAAAAAAAAGGATTGATTTTCATTTTTAAATGAGCAAAAAAACATTTGACGTCGAAATTTTTAGAATAATTTGTCATACTTGTTAAAATATATACGAATATATATATATATATATAATGTATGTTTAGTTTGTTTTTAATATTGATTATAACACAAAAGCTTGTCATATTATAACTTGAACAAAAATATTTTATTAAACAACAAAAATAGATTTCCCCTCTTCTTGCTTTAAAAAATAAAAGAACTTACGCATTTTATATAAATATATTGTAAATAAAACGAAAAGAAAGAATAAAAATGTAATACGGAGAGAAAGAAAGCAAAAAAAAAATTAATATTATATTTTCTGGAGGCACTGCAAAGTATTGTTATATATATATATTATGAGTGACAATAAGAAATTTCTGTTAGCCCCTCATGTGTTCACATGTCTGCAACCCGCACGTCATGTTTTGTGTCCGGGCAGGCGTCAGCAAATTTCACGCTCAATGCACCATTGTTATAATATGTTGTGTAGATGTATGTACAGCACATCGTCAGTTTTAACCAACAATATTACGTGTGGGGGGGAATTACATCAAAAATAGATATTTTTAAAATTGTTATAATATCTTAAAACTAGATAACTTTTAATATAATATTTTTTTTTTTCAACACAGGTGTTAAATACTGGAAAATTATTATATAAAAAATAAAAAGGAAATTGTATATTATAATATATAATAGTATTTCAAATTGCAATACCAAGTTATATAAAATATTTTGAAATATGATAAGAATCTGTTTTATGTAATAATTATGGATGACACGCAAGTTTTTTTGTATATAACAATATAATAATGTGATTATTGTGTAAATAGTTATGTTCATGTTTCGTTCTACAATTACATACATATACAGTCACACATTTCATTCACACTTTGTTCTCTCTTACCTTCTGGCCTGGTGTTTAAACGATCTGAACTGCACTTTTTTTTTTTACATCATCAACCTTCAAAAGAACTGCACTTACCTAAAACACACAGAAAAAAAATACATAAATATTAGTATCGAGTATATACTATAGTAATAATAAAAAAAATAATAAATATATAAGTATAAGAGAGAATATTTTTTTAAAACATCAAATTATTCTTGTATACATAACAAAAGATCTCTCTCTCTCTCTCTCTCTCTCTCTCTCTCTCTCTCTCTCTCTCTCTATTTCTTTTCATTGCTATATTATATATGAAAAGAGTTAATATATGCAAGGTACGACTATATAAGGTATTATAAAAAAATCTATGTTTGTGTGTGTGTGTGTGTGTGTGTATTGTATATTATATACTGCTTATATAACCTTGTGCAGGAAAAAAAAAATCTTCTACACACAATGAAAATAAAAGTCTTTTTAAAATAAATGAAAAGAAATCCAACCTATATAGTATTTTGAACAATATTATATTTTTTTTCTTATAAAATAAAAAAACGGGACTTTTTGTATGTGTGTTTATTCAGTGGGGGCGTATATATAGAGAAAAAAAATATATAAAAAAAGGGTAGATATTTAAGCATATATATATGTATATATGAATAACAATAATGTAAAAAAGTGATAATCCCCCTTTTGTTATCTAATTTCCATATAATATCTTGTGTGTATATGTGTATATGTTACTATAACAATAGCAATATAATACAAAATGTAATTAGGATCAGTGTAATGTAATGTACGTAGTGAATTTGAGTTGAGAGAACAAGACAGGGAAAATAGATTTTTAAACACATTGTTCATCAATTTGAGTGTCATTGCATCAGTGTGGAAAATAACAAAAGCATCATGAAGAGCGAAAGAGAAATAATGTTAGGGAAATGTATATAATATAATATTATATATATATATATATATATATATATATATATATATATATATATATATATATATATATATATATATATATATATATATATATATATAACAATTCCTTCAATATATATATATACACGAGAGAGAAAGAGAGAGAAGCCTACAGGGCTGTATAATAATAATATAGAATAGAACAACTGAATTTAATTTTACGTTTCAATGTCACTTTTCATTACATTCGTATAGAACATTATTAAATACACAAAAAAAAAAAAACAAAAACACGTGAGTTCTTTTATATATATACAGTATATATATATATATATATATATATATATATATATATATTATCGAAAAAGGTAGGATTTTTTTTAATAAATGTCATTTTATTTTATATTATATCAAGTTGAAATGAAATTTTTTATATTATATATAATATACGTATAGTGTATATGTATCAAAGTAAATCACATATACAAGTTTACTTAACATGTTAAATACACTTGCCAAGTTTAATTAAGAAAATATACTTTTTATTATTATTATTATTATTTCTTCTTTCATTTATTTACTTTGCACGTCGTATATTTAAATTTTAAAAATCATGTTGCAATGCAAATGTTTTAGAGCTGTATAAGTGCGACTAGACGCGACGCTTTTTATATATACGTATATATTGTATATTATATATTTTTATACGCGTGCTTCACGTCAAGCTTATGTATAAGTACTTAAACAGTCGTATTAATATAAGAAAAGAAAGAAGAAGAAAATAACTATCTTAATAGTTTCTATAACATAGATAGATATATAAAAATGTATATATATATATAAAATATATATATATATATAGAATAAAAAAGCTTCATTCATGTCAAATTATTAAAAAGGTAATCTATCATAACTCAAACTGCTTGTAAAAAAAAAAAGAGAAAGAGATAGAAAGAAAATTACAAATTAAAAGTTCATAATAAGATATACAAAAAAAAGAGGCATTTTTTTTATATTGCATACAAAAAAATATCTGTATGGGTTTAATTTTTTTTATTTTCCAAGAAAGTTTTTGCTTGATAAAAATTGCATCTTTGTGTGTGATGAATGTGTTCTGTAACGTGGAAGAGAATTTTCTTCTCACTGTTGAAAAAAAAAAAAAAAAAAAAAAAAAACGAACGAAGTGAGTTCGGGGGCGTATATAGCTTCAGGATGAGAATAGAAAAAAAAAGAAGATTTTTTTTTCTATATTATATTCTTATATGAAGAAAAGAAAAAGTTAGAGAAAAGACTGAAGACAATGAAAGATCGTTAAGAGAGCAGGTGAAAAGAAGAAAAGAAAAAGAGAAAGAGAGAGTGAATATATACAGAATAAAGAGAGAATATAAGAATCCAAGCCTTTTTGGCCTTTTGATATTATATAAGAAGAAAAAAAAATGAAAGACGAAGATGAAGAAGACGAAAGAAGGGTAAAAAAAAAAAAAAAAAAAAAAAAATCCATCCGTGTGTGGTACAGGTGCGGAGGAGTCATCTGATATTTTTCCTTTTAATATCAAGATGAACTGATATAATAAGGAAAACCAAGAAAAGTTCTATGTTTTTTTATTATTATTATTCTTACATCATAATATGATCTTGATATATATAAAAAGAAAAAAAGAAACGAGTATTTATATCTACCTGGTTACAGATATATCCCCAATATCCCCTATATTGTCTACAGAGCACTTTTTGTATGTATGTAAAGTAAAGAGTATTATCCTGTAAGTTATGATCACATTATGTGTAACGAAGGCTTATCTTAGCATAGTCGTGTGTATATGTGTGTATACTGAGTCATCACGCAAAGTGCATATTTGGGTAATACCTTCACTATATTTCTTTACGTTACACTATAATATAATATACATATTCAAAATAGGCTTATCTTAATATTTTATGACTTTAAAAAGCTATACTTTAAAAAAAAATGAAAAATATATGATAATCAATTAGATATTGAAAAGAATGTGAATAATATATATATATATATATATATATATATATATATAAAAAAAAGGTTTTTGGTGGTATAGGTTGGCGTGTATGTCGGTTAGACAGAATCATGTCAGCATGTCAGTCTTGTGTCGGAAGATGGTAGGAGGTGTCACGTCGTCTCTATACTCTTAAGTCACCGACAAGATGATGGATGTGAGACTTATACTTCGTCACTTTGACAACACCAGAAAGAGAACTAACCAAAATTTATATTATTTGCCCTCTCTTGTATTATACTGACCGACACACTATATATATATAATAGGAAATTGTATAAACTTTTAAGAGCCAATTTAAAGTTTTGATTTATTTAGTTAGATTTTAAAGTGAGCCACAATTTATATATATAATACAGTGTTTTTTTATTATTTTTTTTTTTAACAGCTAAGATTTGTATAAAATCTTTGCTTAACCATGCTTCAATCCTCAATCTCTAATTTTTAGAATTCAAATTATAATCCAAAGATTATTTACTTTTCCTGCGAACAACGTAGTTTTTACTATTCCAATTGAAAATCACCTTTTTATTTTGATAAAGAAAGTCATTAATTCAGTAGACGTAAACAATAAAAATTAAAAATAACTTGAATCTAAATTTAAACTATTTTAATAAGAACATTTTGTATAAAATAACACTATTGAGCTATTTTTAAAAAAACAAACATATAAAGTAACATTTCATGTAAGTAATATATTATTGTAAAATCATGATAATAACATGATATTTATTACACTTTACAAACCAATAAAGTGTTTGTTTAAGTTAGCAGTTGAAGGAGAAAGAGAGAGAGAGAAAAAAAGTGTATAGTAAAGTATACTAAAAAAGACTTCATTACTGGTGTGCACGTTATCGTTTAATAATATATGTATAAAACTATTTTACTTTGAGAATTCTCATAAACATGTCTTGAGTTGATAACATGCCTCTGTTTCAACAGTATTACATTTTATCAAGATACTTTTTTTTTCGTATATAAATATTTTTTTCACTTTTTTTTTTCACAACATATTATATGTATTTTAATAATAAAAAAAAAATAAGGTTTTTAATTTATTCTTCATAATAAACAAAAACGTTAACAGTATATATGCGTGTGGTAGTGTTTTATTATAGTATCAACAGGACGTGTTAAAGTTGCCACCACGCCCCTTTGTTATTGGGGACATCACGCAATAACATCTGTCTTACCTTCACATACACCGGAGTTCGATTATTTCATCTCTCTCTCTCTCTCTCACTCGTGTCTATATATATTTTATTTTTAATATTATTTATGGTAACACAAACTACATTTTCATTTTCATCCCCCTACTCTCACACTCTTATAACAATAGTTCCGGTCCCACCTCCGTTTTATGTATCTCTCTCTCTTTTTCTCTCTCCACTGCTCTCTCTCTCTCTCTGTTTATTTATTGCTAACCACCCCCACATTTTCACAGCAAACACCATTTCTCCAGTTCACACTTTTTTTTTTACCCCATATTTTCTCGCAGTCTTGCTAAAAAATATATATAAAAAGACGTTTTTGCCACGTTTTATTTATTACATTATTCCCACCTCATGTCCCCTGTAGATTATGCAACTTGTAATTCTTATACGACACATTGGTTGCATATACATTCAGGCGCTTTACTATATCAGTTGTAATTGAGTTTTTATTTACAAATCTAATTAGTTAGTCATTTCGTTTTTGTGTTATGCAACATATGGTTTAAATTGAGAGAGCTTAATGATCATTCAATAGTCTTATTACCTTACATACTATTCTCTTCTCCCTCTATTATATAAATAAATAAGCTTTAACTGCACTCCCTTGATGGATTATCAAGTTGATGTGTGATTTCCCAAGGTAGCTAGGAAAATAGTACATAGACAAACGAAAATGCGCTTTTTTTTTCTTCCTTCTTCGCTAGCTCCCTAACAAACTATTACTTGTAATTGCATTGCCCCCTTCAACCTCAGTCATATGAGGGACAGATAGACAGCTAGCTCTATATAGTTTTCTCTCTCTCTCTCTCTCTCTCTCTCTCTCTCTCTTTGGCTTTTACTTGCTTGCTTTTGCTAGTTCAAACATTTAGCTAGCGGCGTTCATATACATCAGATTAGCGTAGTGCAGCAGTAGCAGCAAAACCTCCTCCCACCCTCCCTGAAAACCTTCTAATTACCAAGTACCAACACGCCCTAGATCAATGCAAGCAAGACCCTCTTTCTCTTTTCATTCGTTTACTCTCTGCTTTACTATACTCGCGTCTTATTGCCAATTTAGAATATAGTCGTAAGCGGATTTGAGGATTTTATACTTTAGAAAATGTTGGTATTTCGTCTACTCTGATGCTAACACAATTCACACACACACATACATACACACATAGTTGGAGAGAAAGAGAGAGAGAGAGAGAGAGAAAGAGAAGCAAGAAAAACATGGATGGGAAGGAGGTGTCAGTAAATGGAAGGTAATTACATCCTTTCATGAGGCGCATTGCAATTAGCTTAATGGCAACTCAGATAATTCTAATGGTTAATTTTGTAAGATATAATTACCCAGAGATGTTATACGTTGTCAAGATGTATACATACATAAACTTTATATTATATTTTTACTATTATACTCTCTTCTAACTTTATGTAAAATCTACATGTTTATAAACAGAAGAAAGAAAAAAAAAAAAAAAAAAAGGAAGAGGGAAGGAATTTTATATTATTTTACATTATTAAAATAATAATTGATTCTTTTATTTTCTCTTAAGATTTTCTATTATTATTGAGGGTATAAAATATAAAGTTTTTCTTTTCTTATACATATACATATAAAAAAAGGGAAAAAAGGAAGAGAGAGAGAGAGAATGAATATAAGGGAGATTTAGAGAAGCGGTAAATTGAAAACTAAAAGTCTAAGTTTCCATCCCTTTTAAAGCTTATATGCATACATATCAAGCATGCTAAAAAACAATTTCAATTTTCTCTACACCGTTTTTTAACGTCTCTTAGGAAATCATTGGGAATGCAAGTAGAAAATTTATTTTGTGATTACATTCCGCGGCATCGCACTCACACACACACACACACTACGTTTTTTTTTTTTTTTCGTTTTTTTTTTCTTGTTCTTCTTGGCGAGAAGTAAAATGTCTATATAGTATGCATGTTTGTCATATAGTAAGGTATATAAGGTGCTACAGGTTAGTGTATCCGTCTCCAGGGATTTTTCACTCCAAGGATCTCGCATGCGTATATACGTCAGATACACATGACATGCTCAAATGCACAGGATTTATCACAACTGAATCAATATCTTCTTATATTGAAAAATATTGGCTCATGGAAAAAAATAAAAATCATTGTGGAATTTTAATGAGGTAAAATATTTGGACTGTTGTTAGCTAAAATAAAAATGATTAAATTCTAATTTAAAACTCACACGTTAACTATTTTTTTTCGTTTCAAAGTTTTTGCTTATTCATCCACACAAAAAAAACTAAATTCGATTAAAAAATTAAGTCAATAATTTATATAATAACTAGTGTGAAAATAAATTTAATGTGTTAAAAAAAAAAAGACTGGATTTTTCAGACAAATAATAATATTTAAAATAGTTTTTTTTGTTGGCTTCTTTATTATTAATACTATATTATATACATAAAAAAAAAGAGGTAGTAGAAAAGTTTTTAATTTAATAATCGTTAACTACGTAATAAAAAGTTAAAGATTCCACACGTTTTGATAGAGAATTTTGAAACGACATCAAGAAGTAAAGGAATGTGTCCCAATTAAAAGGTTCTATATAGCAGATGCAAGCACAAGGCATTGTTTGTTGTCGTTTAAACGTGACAGCTTCGGCAGTCAAGATCGCATGGCAAATATCTGAAGAATGTTTATGTTGCTCGTTACTTCTTAATTTAACAGTTTCCCACTCTCTCTCTCTCTCTCTCTCTCTCGTTTCAAAAAAACACCCAAAGAAAAAAAAAAGTAAGTTTTCTCCTACGATCTGACACTAATGTTAAAATGAAACATAATGTGAAAATATATATAATATATAAAAAAAAATTGTATAAATAAGGATTAATGGTGAAAAGTATAACATAAGAAATTTTCATATAACTTTTACTTTCTTTTTTCTTCCCTTCTTCTTCTTCATCTATAGCCAAAAATATCGCACCCTAGCACTATAAAGCAGCTTATATATTATTTTATGTAAGAATAAAGTGAGAAAGTGAGGGTGTATGCATGTAATATTATGAGAGAGAGAGAGAGAGAGAGAGAGAGAGAGAGAGAGAGAGAGAGAGAGAGTGAAGATTTCCAGACAAAGTTTATGTTACTAAAAAATAATTATAAAGTCTGTAATTAAAAAGTAAGAAGAGAAAACATTATCCTTAAATTACAACACGTTAAATATTATAAAGCTTTACTATTCTTACATCGAAATTGAATATAATGAAGATTAACATTTTCATATATAATAATATACTCTATATATATATATATATATGTATATTATATATAAAAGAGTAAATAATATTCTAATTTGAATGCAAAAATTTAAAACTTGCTCTCAATGTAACTATTTCAAAATAAACATACGTTAAATAATATACTAATTTTTATATGAAAAATACAACCTCTAAATTTAGTGTATAAAAATACATTTGACCTTCATTCATTTACATCACAGTATGGTCACATATGAGAGACGTGCGAGCAAGTTTGACATGACCTTTTACTTTATATTTAACGTTCTTATACATGTACTCTTGTACTCATGCACTTTAATGGCGTGGGCCCTATACCGTATATATATATAATATTATGTAACCCTATAGTCTTCCTTTACTATATATAATATACTATATACCAACAGTATTTACCAACTAAAGAAGTTCTAAGCTGTCAAAATGAACGTCCAAGTGTTCTTGACTTTCTTTCATGACATCATCTTGAGTGCGTGTCAATTGTTTCTTAGAGCGCGGGACCCTCGTGATCTTTTCAATTAGCAGACCTCTTACTATATATATATATATATATATATATATATATATATATATATATATATATATATATATATATATATATATATATATATATATATATATATATATATATATACACACTAGTCTGGTTATATTATGTATATATGGTGTTGTATTGCTAAATAACTCACATCCGCTCTGCTACTACAAGTTATGCTTTGGCTTTGGCTGCTATAAGCTATATAGCTATATGCTTGACCATCTAACTCATTCACTTCTCTATATTATGTGTGTGTGTGTCCAGTGCGTGTCACGTGATTGACGTGCTTGACATATGAGAGAGAGAGAGAGCAAACATCACAACCCCCTTCCCCCCCCCCCCCCTCACTTACTATAACAAAGTCAAGGGGTTTGCACTCTCTCATACGACACTTTCAATCAACAACAATTTCATCAAGCGTATATGTATAAAATTACACTATATTATAATGTTAATCCTACATAATATTATAAGTTTTTATTTTCAAAACATTATGTTGTAAAGTTTTGTATATAATTTATAGTGTCTCATTTAGAAGAAAATATATCATACTATATACAGTAATCAGTCACAGTTTTCATTAGTACTATAATAAAAGCTGTAATGTCAGTTTAGAGAAAATAATAATAAAGGGGTTATATAACTTTTAAGTTGTATATATTTTAAAGTTTAATATATAAGTCAACGAAGAAGAAGATTTTGACGAAGAAGTTTACTCGACACGGATTATCAAAAAAGAGAGACGCGAAACTCGTGTAATATTTTGTACCAATGTTTTGACAATATGAAAAATAATAACGCGGAAATGAGCGGCTTTGCTTGCTAGCTAAGGATTAACGCTAAGTCTACTGGAGAATGAGGTCGTCTGCTCAGATGAGCATTCCGCCAAATTAGCCAGCTGGAGCGCGAATACTTTTTTTTTTCTCATTCTCTTTTTCTCTTTCTCTCTGCAATATAGGGTGATTTGTCAGGCGCCTGGCCGGGCTCAAAACCACTCAAGCATACTAGCGGGGTCTCCTCGTCAATATATTCCAATCCAATCTGCAAAATGTGATGAAAGCAACACACTTTCAGGGTTTGTTAGACTGATCCAAATGAACATTTCTGGAATACCATCCCAACCCTCAGGTCACCCTTGCGACCTGGGGCGACCTTCAAAGGTGGCGCTTAGGCCCTTTTACGTTTTATTTTTTCCTGGTGTTGATTTTAGTCCGATTTGAAAATTCTTTTCAATTTTCATTTCCGCATATTATGCTTAATAACGTGAATTTTTTTCAAATTTTTAATTCGAAAAACTTGCCCGGAAATCGAAATTAAAGGGAGAATGGGCATACCTGATGCACCTTTAATTAATATTAACATAAAAACTACCGGCACTACAAAAAAATGCTTAAAGTAAAAGTTGTAGAACTCAAAATTTGCTAAATTTTGAAGTTTTTTGTTTTTAAGTAGTGCCCATAATTTTGAAAATATTTTAATTTTAGTGCCATTTTAGGGTAATTTTTAAAGCAATATAATGCATATAAATGCTAACTACAAACAATAAATGTGACTAATTTTATAGGAAATACATTTATGGGACTCAATGCGACAATTTAAACTCAAAAATGAGTACTCAAAATAAAATTTCAAAATGTCCCGGAATTTCGGGACACTTTTTTTTTGGAAAATTATTTTTTTTTATTATTATTTCGAAACTTTTGAAAGTTAATAGAGGGGTTTTTATAAGTTTTTGAGTGTCCCGGAAGTGTCCCGGAATCAAAAAATAATTGCTTTTGACCAAATACTGACTCGTATATAAATATTTATATGTACGCTATATAGGGCTTTGATGTATTGTGTATCATACTTATGGCTTTTTTTTTTAAGTACAGTACGTAATTATTTACTATTCAATCATAGTATATAAGAATTAAAAAAAAAATTTAAAGAATGACCTTATGATAGTAATGCATTATTTGTGCATTGGTATATATAATTATTTATATATTTATATTCACAATACTTTACATACAATATTCAGATTTTATGTGACAATTTTCACACTTCAAGATACAGGTTATTTATTTATATAATTTTTTAAATCATTTTTCTCATGACATCCCTTATATTAGCTTTCTGTAGTTCAAATCATGTGTTCAAAGTACGTAGTTTAAACCTTCATACATGCAAATATTATTATTATAAAAAAAAAGAAGTTGCACTCAATTTGTCCTTTTTTTTAGTGTTATTTAAAGTTTCTTAACGTCATAATATTCATTATTATATTCATCGATTTAATAATTTTTTTATTGTTAAAATTATGATATAAACTTATTCTTGTTATGAAACTATTATAATACTAATAGTAAAAAGAGAAAACTACTATAATATAGAATACAGTAGTAGATTTTCATTGTACTATAATTATATTATATGTAAACTCAACTACACACTGAAAACATGCAAATAAGCACGTAAAAAATAAAAATAATTAATTTTAAAGACTTTAGTAATAAGTAAAAATCAGACAAAAAATAAATAAATATAAAAAACGCAAGCAAAGACCAAAGACTGATTTGCAATTTATATATATATATTATACATACATATATATATATATATATATATATATATATATATATATATATATATATATATATATATATATATATATATATATATATATGTAACACGATTGTGATACAATAATTTAAATCCAGTGCTGTTTTTTTTCTCATAATATAACATTGCGAATAAAACGTCAGTTTTTTTTTTAATGTGGTAACATATTTATATCATCAAAAATATCAAAATCATGTGTACAAGAAAAAAGCCCTAAAATATATAAGAAACGTAAAATTATATAAAATATTATAAGTTTCAAAATCTAAAAATAATGTTATTTGGCATGAGTGACTAAGTCTTTCTGTGATTTAAATAAAAAAAAAAGTTCAAATTAGAATTCTATAGAACAGGGTTATTCTGTCAAATATTATATTTATATATAGTAAAATGTACAGTACTATTATATTGAATTATAAATATGTGTGTGAGTGTGCGTGCTTAAATGCAAAGTAGAACCATAAAACCCTGATATAAGGGATGTCATGAGAAAAATGATTTAAAAAATAAATAAATAACTTGTACCTTGAAGTGTGAAAATTGTCAAATACAATCTGAATATTGTATGTAAAGTATTGTGAATATAAATATTTAAAATAATTATATACCAATGCACAAATAATGCATTACTATCATAAGGTCATTCTTTAATTTTTTTTTTAATTCTTATAAACTATTAATAGTAAATTATTACATGCTGTACTTAAAATAAACAATAAGTATGATACACAACACTACATCAATTAAGTCAATATGCAAAAAATGTAGACTTATAGAGTGAAATGTAAATATATTTGTATATAAGTACACCATGGTGTTTAATAAATAAAATAATAATATAAATATTTATATACGAGTCAGTATTTGGTCAAAAGCAATTATTTTTTGATTCCGGGACACTTCCGGGACACTCAAAAACTTATAAAAACCCCTCTATTAACTTTCAAAAGTTTCGAAATAATAATAAAAAAAAATAATTTTCCAAAAAAAAAGTGTCCCGAAATTCCGGGACATTTTGAAATTTTATTTTGAGTACTCATTTTTGAGTTTAAATTGTCGCATTGAGTCCCATAAATGTATTTCCTATAAAATTAGTCACATTTATTGTTTGTAGTTAGCATTTATATGCATTATATTGCTTTAAAAATTACCCTAAAATGGCACTAAAATTAAAATATTTTCAAAATTATGGGCACTACTTAAAAACAAAAAACTTTAAAATTTAGCAAATTTTGAGTTCTACAACTTTTACTTGAAGCATTTTTTTGTAGTGCCGGTAGTTTTTATGTTAATATTAATTAAAGGTGCATCAGGTATGCCCATTCTCCCTTTAATTTCGATTTCCGGGCAAGTTTTTCGAATTAAAAATTTGAAAAAAATTCACGTTATTAAGCATAATATGCGGAAATGAAAATTGAAAAGAATTTTCAAATCGGACTAAAATCAACACCAGGAAAAAATAAAACGTAAAAGGGCCTAAGCGCCACCTTTGAAGGTCGCCCCAGGTCGCAAGGGTGACCTGAGGGTTAGGATGGTATTCCAGAAATGTTCATTTGGATCAGTCTAACAAACCCTGAAAGTGTGTTGCTTTCATCACATTTTGCAGATTGCAAAGTCGAGGATACCACGCTATACTCATCGTCGTTACACACACATAAAAAAAGAGAAGAAAATCCTTTTTCATATATCATATTATATAAGTAAACTATATGCATTTATATTGTCTTATGATTTTTTAAATAACGTCATAAACGTAATCATGAATAATAACATTTTTTTTTTATACATTACTGAAGAGGGTATATTCTTATTTGCGTGTGATGGTTAATGTAGGTTTTTATGTGATAGTTTCTCTCTCTCTCTCTCTCTTGCTCCCTTCTTTCATCTGAGTGCGTGTTGACGCGGTGCCATCGTCACCCCCACCACGCCCCCCTATAGAGAGTCACAAGCTTCATCAAGTCGTTTTACGTAACGTACCTTGAGACCTCCTATCCCTACCACCCACAATGCTCTCCTCCACCCCATTTTCATTTCCTGCTACAATAGTTCATTAAAAAGGTGTTTCAAAGGCTATTTGGTGAGCTATTAGGACGTAGATATTACTCCTCTGAGGGCCATTCTTACATGAGATACATTAAAAAAAGAAGAGAGAGAGAAAGAGAGAGAGAGAGAGAAAGCATGAAAATTTCTTTGTATAAAAAAATAAAAGTAAGGACAGACAATGACATTGCGTGGACTCGTAAATTACTTTGCTTGGTTACGAGATATAAGAATGAAGCCAGGGAAAGAAGTAGAAGAGAAGAAGAAGAAAAAAAAGTTGCGTGGAAAGTTGGTGAGCTAGCTTGGAGAGGTAAATCTCTGGTGATGTATTGCAGACGAGATGAGACACCGAGATGGAAAAGAATTTTCACAGAGATGAGAAAGAAAAACGAATACGACTGGGGGAAACGAAACGAAGAGAGAGAGATAGTAAAAAGCTTAGGGCGGAAAAATTATTCCTTCACTTTTTAGTTTTGGCTATACGATAAGAAACTCATTCAAAAGAGGTAAATTCAAGCAAAACATTTCAAATTAGTAGCTATATTAAATTGAGTATAAACAAAAGCGTTATTTATTTACGTTTTTTTCCCTCTCTTAGGTGTGAAAATGTATTTTTCTTTTCTTTTTGAAAAATATTTCGGACGAGTTGATCTGTAAGTATGCGTAACGCTTGGCAAAGAACGAACGAAAGGAGAAAGAAGAAGAAGAAGAAAAAAAGTATTTTAGATGTTACAGAGAGTGCGGGCTCAATGGTCATAGAGCAATCGCCATTTCCGGGGGTAGTTCCCGAAAAAAAAAAGTAATCACCCTTCTTTTGATCCTCGCAAGTCGTAAAGGAGTTTTTTCCTCCCTTTATTTGTGATCCATCTCCTCTCTCACTCTCTCGCGCTGAGGGACATTAATCCTATGGTCCCTAGCACACACATAAACTGAACACAGCCTCTCTCAATCTGCTTCGTTATGGACCATATGAAAAACTCTCACGCGTGTTTCTCATTGTAGTTTGTGTCTCACTGCGGCTACATTGTTGACCATTTCACGTTACAATCACGTTCACCACAATAATCAAAAAACAAGGGGTCAGAAAATGGAAAAAAAAAAAAAAAAAACATCGTACGTTATATATATAATAAAATTGGCTATGCTTTTATACTGATAAGATGTATATAACAAAATCTTGATGCGTATACATTCCAATAAGTAAAAATAAGCCATATTATTGCTTTTTTTTCCTTCTCTCATTCTTTTTTCTTGTTTTGTGTCCCTAAATATGAGCATAGTATAAAAATACTTCCCATGGGAAGAAATTTTCAAGTAGGGAGTGTTATTATTATTATTTTTCTCTCTCGTCTCATCTGCCACGATGATAAACTGCCACTATATCGTGCCGCATTAATAAATTATTGTTCGCCAACAATTAACGCTGAAGCAAGTAATTAGTGCAAATTGTATTATGTCTCCTAGTGCTATTAGCCACTGGTGCCATGTTTATATGCAGGCCTTTTTTTTCCCTTCTTCTTTTTCTTCCTCTTTTTTTTTTTTTTTCTCTTTTCTCATAAAAAAACAGTGAAAATTTAAGCAGTAGCAACAGCAGCCCTTTTTTTCTCTCTCTCTCGTTTTCATGGTGGTGGCATCGTAAAACGCAAAGTACGCTATCACAAGGCAGTTCAATTCAAGTAAAAAAACGAAAAAAAGGAGGGTGAACGACACTTTCAACGCCTAGAGCTGAGCATTTTCTTGAGCAAATGAGGGTTTAAAAAGTTGCCAAGATGAGCCACATAGACATGAGGCAAGGCAGGCAAGCAGGGAGAAAAAGCTTGATTGTCTGTCCAAAGTGTTATGTGAACAACACTAAGCTCCGCCGCATGTACACCATAAAGTGAAACATAAAAAAGATTCAAATTGAATATACAATTGCCTTCATTTTATTACACACAAGTATACCAAAGACTTGTATCATCATTTTCTATGATACTATTTTACATTTATGTTTTCAACATAAACATTTTATTATTATTATTATTCACGCCGCTATATATGTGTATATACGAAAGAATAAAAAAAAAAAAAAAAAAAAGTGTTACAAAATACCTTTTTAAAAAAAGATTTAAAAATATTAAAAATTTGTATTATGTATAACAACAACAAAAATTTAACACTTTTTATTTACAATGTATGAATAATAAAATATTGAGTCAATTTAATCAATTTTTAAAGTTGTACATACAATATTAGTTTAGTTTTTTTTTATTTTAAAAATTGACACTGATAATAAATCACATTTTGACACATAAGGCTTGAATATTTTACAACAATCACCCTCCCTCAATTCTCACCCCCTCCCCACGTCTCTCTCTCTCTCTCTCTCTCTCTCTCTCTCTCTCTCTCTCTCTCTCTCTCTCTCTCTCTCTCTCTCTCTCTATATATATATATATATATATATATATATTCTTCATTATTCTCTCTTGCGCACTTGTACTAATTTCTCACCCTTCCATTTTAGCAATAATCTCATTTAGATAGCATTGTTGTTATGTTATATGTATATATACAGTATGAAACGAAAACTCGCTTTAGTATATAGCTTTGTGGACCCAGTTGGGATCTAATTAGTGAGGAAAGCTGATCGGTAATTACTCGATTAATCAATCCGTTTTCCATTTGTATATCCATAGAGAGAAAGAGAGAGAGAGAGTGCTTTTCTCTCTATATATGTATGTTTCCCCGAGTGCACCATTAGAGGCGAATTAAATACAGTCATACACTATAGTATATAGCAAAATGAGGCGCCCTAGCAAAATTTCCTATCATATAAACCCTCTATATATACTAAAATTTTCTCCCAATGGATCAATGTCTATATCCATACCGGTATACTGACTGTGTGTGTATATTATTATATATCGTACATTCTTCCCTTGTTATGTAGACCACAACTTGCTAGCTATTGGCGACAGATGCCACCACAGTTGAGAGAGAGAGAGAGAGAGAGAGAGAGAGAGAGAGAGAGAGAGAGAGAGAGAGAGAGAGAGAGAGAGAGAGAGAGAGAGAGAGAGAAGGAAAAAAATATTATTACCATCACCAATCACATACGAGAGTAAAAACAATTGAAAATATAGTACAAAAACAAAAAATTCACACGCAATCAAACAAAAGGTTTTTGATGATGAGAGAGAGAAAAAGATTTTTGGTTTATATAATATATATATATATATATATATAAAACAACAAATTATCAGTGCGAAAAGAGAGAGAGAAAAAAAAACTATCATTGTATGTGCATCGATTGACATTAACAGTAGAGAGATGTGTGATTGATTGGAAATATATATACACATACATATTACATATAGAATGAGTGAGAGAGGCGTGCGTGAAATTTAACAAACGAAAAACGAATCAACAGTATTCATCCATTGAAAAAAAAAAAAAAAAAAAAAAAAAATAGTGAGTGAGAGAGAGAGAGAGATGATTAGTCGTAATTCATTTTGTATCTGCTGCTGTATGGTTTTGCAATCACACATACAGAAAGGGGTGATGGTAAAATTTTAATAAGCCTGTCGATGAAGCACGTTTTCACTATATATATATATATATATATATATATATATATATATATATATATATATATATATATATATTGCTAGAGCTATATAGTCCCATCATGTTCACGCAGTTTACAATTATATTTGTATGCTCAGCATTGTAATATATGTATATATCAAAACCATCATCCCATCCCTCCTCCCACTTTTCCCCGTGTATAAATACTAATCAATTTATGACCAAAACTAATCTGAAATTATGATGCAAACGTAGATAAAAATCACTCACGTTGAGTTCAAGCTTTAATTACTAAAAATACTGTTTTGTTTCTGTCTCTCTCTCTCTCCCCCAATATATATATACTGCGTCACGTATACTAATTTTTTTTTATATAACTCTCTGTTGGTAACAAAAATATTATATAATATAATAAAACAATAATATGATACACGTTTATATCCATTAACCTTTCAATATTTTATGTAATATATATATATAAAAAAATTCAACTGAAATTATAGCGAGAGAGAGAGAGAGAGAATAATGTTACTCGAGTGCTTGTAATATTTATTACTGCTTTTAAGATGAGTATTTAAAACAATTTTCATTTAAAAATATAAAAATTTGTTTATTATTATTATTCCAGAAAAAAAAAGCAAGAACAAGTGCTATATAAACGCGATGAAGTAGCTTTATAGTAAAGTGAGCTCTTTCTCTAGCTCGTCAAAACTGGCAAAGTTACAAATTGTTTCTGGCACTCGCTTCATTGCAGCGATTACGCAAAATTATTTTTCTTTTCGTCTCTTTGGGTATATGGTATATTATATATATATACACATATACATAAAAAAAATAAATAAATAGGAAGAAAGAGGGAGGTATTAGCACGAAGAAGAAGGCAATGTAAAATATATATATATAAGAAGCAGAAGAAGGTCTTCGCTCCATTAGGGTTGCTTATCGACCTCTATATTCTATAAGAAAACACTTTTTTTATACGTGTTATTATTATTTACCATAAGACTTCCAAGCGATGTAGCAAAAAATAAATAAATTGAGCGTTCAAAAAAGTAGGAGGCAACTGGTCTGGTGGAATGTCACAGATAAAGTCAAACTATAGCATGTAAGAAAGGTAATTGGTCGTATATACAGACACACACACATAATACGTAAATATAGAAACGTAAGAAAAAAAAAAAAAAAGAAAAAAAAAAAAAAGTCGAGAATAAAGAGAATTTTTTTTGTCTTCTTTTTCTTTCGTATATAGGGGTACAAAATGTATTACTGTGTCTGTTCACACACTTCACGTCTTTACCAGATTTTTGCACTTATCTCAATGACATAATATATATAAAAATTTTCTTTTATACTTAAGTTAAGAGATAGAGAGAGAATAAAAAAAAAAAAAAGATATGATAAAGACTAAGAGAAAAAACAATAGAAAATCTCACCAGTTGTTGACTTGAAGAATAGTCAGTCCTGTATCCTGTGCCAACTGTTTTTTCTGGTCTTCTGAAGGGTAGGGATGCTAAAAACAAACAAACAAACAAAGTTAGAAATCAAAATTAATGTTACCAATAAACTTTTAAAACACATATAAATAAATAAATCAATTCAGTATTATTACTCTTTTTTTTTTTCAAATATAAAAATATTGTTTTAAGAAAAATGTATATTACATAAAAAAAAAATGTGATAACCCTTCATGTACCACAAATTGATTATAATTTTTAACTATGGGACATAAAAATAAGATAAATGAAAAGCATACATATACTATTTCATTGTTAATAGTATTAAGCTATTATATAAATATAAAAAAAAAGAGGGAGGGAGAAAAAAAAAACTAATAATAAATGGTATAATATTTCACATATAAATGAGGTATAAATTCAAGCTATATAGTGGAGAAAATCTATATTTATACGTAATAATATATTTCAATTGTACTATAGTACTAAAAAATACGACAAGTACACCATAAGACAAGATAAAACAATAGAGTCATGTTTTGTGCCGGCAACAAACAAACATATAACACAAGAGAGAGAGAGAGAGAGAGAGAGAGAGAGAGAGAGAGAGAGAGAGAGAAAGCTTGAGATAATACTCTCTTGACAACAATGCAACCGGGATTGTTGTGAGAGCTTATTATTATTTTGTGAACACACAACAATGCTCATTACGTGCAGAGTAGTTCTTGAGTGACACCCCCGCCCTATTTTCTCTCTCTCTCTCTCCATCTCTGTGTATATCTCACCACAGCAAAGAGAAAAGAGAGAACATTTAGGGAGCCGAGAACAATTCAACCACATACGATCCGGACGCTCCAATCTTCTTAATTGAAGTGGGTAACATAATATATAAAACATGAAAGTATTGGCGAACACAAAAGTTTGAACTCTATATAGTAATATATTATTATAATGGTATAAATGGAGCCTTTACTAACTTTTCATATATACGACAAAACTTTATAATAGTGTGAATGAAATGTTTCTAAAAAAAAAAAAAAAAAAAAAAAAAAGAAGAAGTTATATTTTAAACTGGCAATTACATACTATTCGAGTGAACTGTAAAATTATAGCTGATTTGCGTTTGTATAATATATTTTTTGTATATAACAAGGGGGAGGGAGGAGAACAAAAAAATAAGAAGCTTTGTGATTAAATATAAAAGTATATAATTTTAACTTTCAACAAAAACGTTTTGTGAGTGATGCACAGAGAGTTCGAGGGTATATACTATTTGAGAACAATGAGATGACTTGTTATAGTTAGTTAGTGTCGCAGGAAGGGGCGGGGTTCGACACTCGCCTTGCACCCTGTATATTATATACTGATGCTAACAAATTGGCCCAACTGACCCGTGAGAAATACTGGGCGTTTCCATACTCAGACTTTTTAACAAGAGAAAAAAAATATATATATATAACACAAATGATCATATATAAAAATACCCCCATATCAATTTTTTTTATACAAGCAAAAAATTGTTTTTGAAAGGGAAGTTAAAAAAAAAAAAAAAAAAAGATATGTAAATCTGTATTTATTACAACAAAAGCTATAAAAATAAGATTGAAATGTATTTTTGTGTTCTTTATATTTTTATTTTTTTCGTGTTTTGTGTTCAGAATTTTTTTAGATTTGAGGTGAAGATCACTCCCATTGGAATTTTTTCACCCTCTCTCTATAAGAGAGAAAAAACTATTTTCTGCTTCTACAGGTTAGGTTTTGTGCAATGCTATTATGCAAACTGCTATTGCCTCGTGCCTCTATATACGAGAGAGTGAGAGAGAGGGACGATGACTTTACTACCACCGAGCAACTATAAGATCGCTTGCTTTGCTCGAATAAATTGACAGTTAGCGACGCGCGAGCGGCACGAGAAAATAGCTTGTTCCCCCCTTTCCTTCCGTACATAAGCAATGCACAGAGTTAGAGAGAAAAACGATAACTTTGGCACCCAGAAAAGTTAGGGAGAGAAGAGACGCCTGTAGTAAAAGTGAAACGACATACGAAAATTTTTTAAACTTTTTTTTTTCTTTTAACTTTATATACAAGGGTAAGAAGAAGAAAAAAAAAACTACTTGATCGTTTTCCCAATACTAAAATCTTTGATACAATTGAATACAGAAGAAGAAAAAGAAAAAAAAAAAGTAAAAAGAAAGTCTCTCTGATATTTCTACTGCATTAAATATAAAGGAAATAAAAATGCAAAGAACGATGAAATTATATTGATAGGGTCAATATAATAAAATTATTTCCTATATATATATATATATATATATATAAAATAAAAGTTCATCAAAACAGGTCATCAAAAAGTATAAAGAAAGAATAAAAAATATATAATATATTTTATATAATGTAATATTACAGGATTAAAAGAGAGAACACGATATAGAGTAGGTTGAAGTTAGCTTAGTGGCTCATAAAGTCGACATATACGAGACACGATTACCATCCAGACACACATTTTCTTTCTCATTCTTAAAACAATAAAATAAAGTAAGTACGTATATAAAAAGAGAGAAAAAAAAGAAAGTATATAATAATAATAAGAATAGTATATTTTTGAGTTTATGTTATTATGTGAGTGGGTGCTAGATATGGAGACTTTTCTTAACTTTATTGGGTGATGTGTATTGGTGATTCGGGCTACCAGCCAACAAGAAAAAAAAATGCAAAAAAATATAATAATAATATAAAAAGGAGCAAATAATAAAAATGGACAAAATAAAATATAGGTCAAATGTTTTAGTTATATTCTTATCTTCTTCTTCTTTTTTTTTTTTTTTTTTCTTTCTTTCTCCTTTTTTTTTTTTTTTTTTTTTTTTCATTTTTGCAATAATGAAACTTTGTAAACAAGTTATATATTTAAAAGTTTATGCAATTGCAGTAGTTTTGATAAGCGAGTCAATCCCTGAGGATGCACTATACTCCCCCCCCCCCTCTCTCTCTCACTCTCTAACCAGTGACGATGTTTTGACGCGATAAGATAGTACGCTATACTAGTTATTAACTAAAAGCTCATATTCCGCGCGATTACCTAATCCTACTTTATCTATAACAGAGCACTGCTGCTGGAAAAAAAAAAAAGAGAGAGAGAGATATATAATAAAAAACCATTATACACTATATAACTAATTAATGTCTTCATTTATATTTAGCATATAAAAAAATTAATGTGAAATTTCAATTTTAAAAGAGACCATGCAATTTTTTATATTTGAATTATGAAACATGCAAGAAGTATAGTAAAATAATATTTTTATATAGTTGAAGTGGTTGACAAGTTTGTGAGCTGGTTTACAAATAGGTTTACATTTATTTGCAAGAGTCTCGCGCGAGAGCAAAGGCATACATATATATACTGCAGCAAGTTTATAATGGTGAGTGAGTCAAGGCAAGTAAAACAGTTTTACTTACTTATTCATGTATTCTATAATATAAAGTTGACTGCAGTATTATATAGAGAAGCCAAGAAAAGATCTCCATGACAATTGAGATTCCCTAGTTCTCATCATGTCAACTATATATATACTTCTGTGGCTAATGGCCCTCCAACACACCACCACCCCATGCACCAACTCTCTCTCTCTTCTCTCTTTTCTTCTACCCCATCATGATATTATACTTCTTGTACTCATCTAATTGATAATACTGCTTCTGCCTATAATAGTAGTCTTATTTCTGTATTATATTATCTCATCTGGTATAGGAAAATTGTATAATATATACTATACAGTACATGCCAGTACAAAATTTTATACTACCAAATGAAATTGAATTTTTGATTTGTAATGCTAATTAACTTTATTTAATTACTACTCAAATTTTCTTAAGTTATTGTCAAAAGAAAGAAAATCAATTCCACTTAATTTTCAAAAGAAAATGATCGCGCTGTTCATTTGTAAACTTTTATTGAAATTTATATATTTAAATAAATGGTCTCTTTCTATATACAAATTTTATAAAAATATTTCAAAAGCATGCATTAGTCATTTTCAGTCGATTTCCAGATATATTTTAATGAATTATATTTATTGTAGAACAGAACTTATATGTATTAATCAAAGTAATTTTTTTTATATATACATATAACAAAAAGGAATTCCCAAGTTTTTCCTCTCTCTCTCTCTCTCTCTCTCTCTCTCTCTCTCTCTCTCTCTCTCTCTCTCTCTCTCTCTCTCTCTCTCTCTCTCTCTCTCTCTCTCTGTCTAGCTCGTATTTTGATATTAAAAAAAAAGTATAATCTAATGTAATGGATTCCTAATGGATTTGTGTTAGTTTTACGCTAGAGAACACAGCACATTAGAAAAACTCGTCATTGTGTGTGCTGGTGCTCCCTTGGGCCATATGCATGCCAGGGATGGTGCATGGATGGTGTTATATACGAAAAGAGAGAAGGTACGCATCATCATTAGCGACCACCACCTCGCCATACATATATCTATATACAGAGCAAAGCGTGATATGTGTACACGCACTATAAAAAACCATGTACCCTCCACACATTCCTCACCCTTGCTATAACTATAGCCTCACACTCACTATAAATATAATAAACATTCACAGTACTGTAGTTTCATATAATATGGTGGAAAAAAAATCTAGCCCAGTGTATGATTTTTTTTTTTTTTTTTTTTTTTTTTTTTTTTTTTTTTTGCTATATACAATGTCAAAAAAAGTTCAATACTTATTTAATGAATTAAAATATTACATTGCAATCGACCCAAAAAATAAATAAACAAAAATAATTATAACATTATTATAAGTGCAATCATTATAACTGTCCAATGTTTATATTTATAATTGCGTTACATTATGTTATAAAACCCATATCAAAATTAAAACTATAATAAAAATGTTGGAAAAAAAATTATTATATAATAATAATAATATATTTAAGATAAATTACTGTGATTTTGTGATGACAGACTAACACAAAAAAATACATCATGATAAAATTGTTATCACTTTGCGTCATAATACTTGTATGTATGTATATATATATATATTTTTGTTTTATTATATCCATAACTATACAATATATTTTATATTTTTACGCTTAAATCGATTAATTTAGTGACATTAATTGCTCATTTACAATATCAAGATATCATTTATATGGAGACCAGCATGATTGTACTGTACTGTACGTATTAATATAAAAACCATTCCCCTCTCTCGCGCCTTATTGTTGATGTAAACCATTACATTGAGTTATTACATCAAGAGTAATCACGCCGCTAGCTCTAAAAAAAAAAAAAAAAAAAAAAAAAATGAATGGACAATTTTTTTTTTATTCATTCAGTTATATAGTAATAATAATAATGAAACAAAACCTAAATGATAAAAGATGATGTTAATAATAAAATTATTTGAATTATGAATGCATAAAGTTTAATAATCTTAATATTATGATAGTACATGAAGTATAAATTATTTTTTATATAATGTATGTTTTATGTAGCATTTTAAAGTGGCTTTGACAACGTCATGTTCTATATGCATGTAATATAAAAATAAAAAAAAAAGTTGGGAGGAGGTTTCGCAGTCATGTCTGATATTTATGTAAATGATTCATAACTTAAAAAGATTATTTATTTTTTTTACTGTAAAAACATTGAATATAGTTTAGTTATCAATTTTATTTTAACACTTATTTTGTAATAAAATGATATGTAATAATAATGAAAATAAGTTTTAATTATAATTTAGTATAGCAATAAAGGTGTGGTTTACAATAATTTTATATTTATTGATTTTTTTTTTCATATTTATAATGAGAAACAAATTTTACTTTTTTATTTTTGACATGTTTAAAGATATTAAACATAAAACGTAGAAAAAAAAATAATAAACTGAAAAAAAGTATAGCAATTCTGACAGATACACTCATCACTTGTAAAATTAACATTTTTTTTTGTTACTTGTCAAGAAATTTCTTTGTGGTATATAGTAAACTGTCAAAGATCCAGTTAAAAATAAGAATAAAAATAAAACACTCTCAACTATGTGAAAGTTATCTTTATAATATAAGATGCAGAAAATGCAAGTTTCATGTATCCTTAAATATAGGCAAATTTTACGACACAAACCTTTTTAGCTCTATATACGTGATACTTTCTATTATAAACATTTTTTCTTTTTTCAATTTTCTTCGTGTGCGTATTATTATTATTACGTGCGAGTGCAGACTTAAAAAGTATATTTTGGCTTACACAAATCCGCGAAGTAAGACCCGCGAGTGAGTTTTCCCTGCAAGTGAACTGTCACTTCGATGCTCGGTAGAGCGAACTGTGGTGAGATCACATCCCATGAGAATTAACCCCCATCCCTTCCTTCCTCCCTCCCTCCTTCACTCACTCACTCTCTCTCTCTACCTTAAGGTAAGTAATGTACATGAACCAGGGAGTTCATAAAAATATCAAAACTAGATCTAAACTAACTCTCACACGACATTACTCTCTAGAGCTTATGTATATACATAGACGAGCATAATATTCTTCATACCATAACAATATCTCTTGGGTTCTATAAACTCCATAGAGTCTTTTTACTTTTACTCTATCTTTTACAATAAAGGATGTTCTTATTATTATTATTATTTTTTTTAGAAAGGAATTTTTAAATTTTCAAACAAACAAAAAAAAAAAAAAAAAAAAAATGTGAAACTCGTCTATAGGGGAAAATGAAGTGTGCGAGTGATTTTGAAAGTTGACAGCACATTGTATGTTATGCACACATACCACACAATGTTCCCGTGATACCATCATATAGCACTTAGAAATTGACTATATATATATAGGGCGTACTGATCTATGGATTTTTCCTCTCTCTCTTTTACATTTACACCATAGGAAAATGTTCTTATAGGTATAATAGAGTATGAGTCTATTTTTATTTTTTTATTCCTGAAAATATCATAAACTATATCGCCCCATATATGAAGCAGCACTATATATACCAACTCAATTTCCATATGCAGTCATATACAATTTTTTTTACCACTCCTTTGAGATCATACAATGAAATCCTATATACCATAGAGAATAAAAAAAAAAATACTAGTCACAAATCGTAAGCGAAATCCACGGAAAAAAAATATATACGTAAAAAAAATAAATAAATAAAGAACACACACAGAAAAGTAGATGTAATGTAAAAGACAATTCAAAACAGAAAATTGGAAAAATGTTTGTGGCATACTCTTATATATTATGAAAATAGTTTAGAAGGAAGATTTTTTTTTTTATATTATTGACAATGTCGTTTAAATTTAAACTCAAAAAACTTTTCTTTTCACTTTACATAACTGAAGAAGACGAGAGAGAGAGAGAGAGAGAGAGAGAGAGAGAGAGAGAGAGAGAGAGAGAGAGAGAGAGAGAGAGAGAGAGAGAAAACAACAACAAAGATTCAAAAGTTTATTTCATACACAACTGCGTAAGTTTATACCTGCCACGTAAAAATAATACTTTAAATTATTAAATGTTTCTGTAAAAAAAAAAAAAAAAAAAACTTGCAAAGCAAAATTATAGAGAGGATTTTGTATTCACTTATTATAATATATAAAATTATGATTGAAGATGAAAAACATGGACAGTTACAACCATGATGGTGACCAGAACTCTTGACCAAATCATTCTCAGACCGGTTCCAACTTCACAACACCAAAATGCCATTAGAATCAACTCTTTCTTTGCCTTTTTTTTTTCTTTCTACTTCGTCATATTATAACAAGTAAAAAAGAATGAATGGATATACAAAATTTATATATATTTTTAATTCAGCCTACACGTATATTTTAAAATCTTTCAACGATGGAGAGAGAGAGAGAGAGAGAGAGAGAGAGAGAGAGAGAGAGAGAGAGAGAGAGAGAGAGAGAGAGAGAGAGAGAGAGAGAGAGAGAGAGAGAGAGAGAGAGACTAAAACCGACAAGGTCCTCATGTCACACCCATCAATACTTTACTTTTATATAAATACTTTTTTTTCCTTCTCTCTCCACCAGTCTTATATCAAGTGCTTTATTTTTTATTTTGTGTGTTGCACGACAATTAAAGAGTATATGGCAAAGATATATCACACGTGGTCGTACATTACAGTATCGTTCATGTAACTTGGAGTTTACGCTGCAAACTTGTACTTTACGACAAGACATCCACAACTTTTGCAATATTTGCCACACCCTAAACACAACTTTTCTTCTTCTTCTTATTTCTTATATTATAGTCTAGAATATATTTTTTTACTTTACCGATATCCTTATAACCAGAGTATACTTTTTCTTTTCGTGTGTGTGTGTGTGAGAGAGAATATATAGAGTGCATAAATATAGTGGCAAAGGAGCTACGTGCATTATTAAAAAAACCTAAGGATATTATATATATATATATAATATTATATTATATACACACACGTGAACTAGGCTCTGAAAAGCTTTTTTTTTTTATCCTACCTGTCTTGTTTTAAATTCTCGCGAGAACTACATGAGATGGTACATAAACTTGGCAACTCTACTACTCTATGTAATCTGCTGTATGGAACGAAAAAAAAACGAGAGAGAGAGAGAGAGAGAGAGAGAGAGAGAGAGAGAGAGAGAGAGAGAGAAGCGATTGGGTTGAGTGTACCATCTTATACCCTTATTCACATTTACCGTTTAAAATTGTATGAAGTTCAGAGTATTTTTTTTTCTTTACACATACTGTTAAGCCATAATTTTACTTAGCTGTCGTACAGTTTGAAAAAAAAAAAAAAAAAAAAAAAAAAAAAAAGTTAGTTTCCAAGAGCAATGTTACTTTGCTATATATATATTGGGGGTGGTGTGTACAGTATACTTGAAATGTGTATATATATACACCAAATAGCGTGCGTATAGGGGTTTTCAATGAGAGCAGCTCAGCTCATGAAAGTTGCATATCTGCGACGACCACCAATTGAAATTCACACCTCCCTAAGGAATTGTGTACACATATAAGGGAGAAAGAAGGTTATATAATGTATGGTCCAATGTCTGACCAGTTCATGAATTAATACACAAAATGTAAGTGATGCTAAATCAACCGGTGTCAACACTTTTACTTTTTTATTTATTTATTTTGTCTTTCTATTTTATATTAACAGCAAGAAAAAAAAAAAAAAAAAAAACTAGTGCTGGAAAAATAGTGGAAAAATATAAAAGAAAGAAAAAAAATAATAAAAAACTAAAAGTGCTGTCTTGTCAGCAGGATAAAGCGGAAAATCTAAGAAATGCTGACATGTCTAAAATTTTCTTTCTCTTTCTCCCCCCGCCAATTTTTTCTCTCTTATATAATATATATCTAACTCAATGCCCATTTTTTTTTTCTTTCTCTCATTTTTATTTTGTGAGTTCAAGTTGAGATCCGGCGACAGAGAAGTTTTGTATCGCGGCATCCAGATGAGTAAAAAGTCGTTAGAGAGATGAGGAAGGAAAAAAAATTACGCGAGAAAGAGAGGGTGCAGAGAACTCTTTCAAATCTGACTTTCTGACGACATTAGGACGAGCAAGGCGGCCCGGAACTTGTATAAGACATGCAGATCACTCGGGGTGGAAAATTCCACCCTACTTTTTTTTTTTTTTTTTTTTGCATAACATAGGGGACTCCATACAATTCATATATAAATACAAAAAAATAAAAAATATTATTATTATTATAAATATCGAATATATAATCATGAGTTTAATGTACAAATATAACTAAAAAACATATATCATCACATGTATGTATATTTATAATTTTTTTTTAAACAGGAAAAAGAGGGAGAAATATGAAAAAAATAAAATCTGCTGACACATTATCAGTGGAACGAAGCAGATTTTTTTATTTGTTTATTAAAAAAAAAACTCTTTCTCTCTTGCATATATATCGATTAACAAGGGTACAAAAAAAACAACATTGTGATGATATTACCGTCATGATGGCGTACTGATCAACGCGTCGTGATTGGCTATTGTTTTTTTCTCATTTAATTTTTCCCCATGTATCAGATTTATATATATATAAACGGAGCAAAAAAAAAAAAAAAAAAAAAAAAAAAAAAATACAACGTTATTTTTTTCCACGTATACCATGAAATGGTCATAAAGCACAGCAGTTCTGAATCTAGAGTCCAAGCGCTGACTACGAGGGAGAGAGGGGGTTTAATTGGAGGGCTGGGTGATTAGTGGGTTGGCTGCCGGCTACAGAGAGAGAGAGAGAGAGAGAGAGAGAGAGAGAGAGAGAGAGAGAGAGAGAGAGAGAGAGAGAGAGGCAGGCAAAAGCTAAAGCAAGCTACATACACGATCGGTTCAATTTTCAAGCCCCTGTTCATGAAATGAGTGAGTCGCCTTCATTGCTCCATCGTAGCCAAACTATACAATCTGATTGATTAGATCTCGGTGCACTGACCAAAACACTCAACTTCTTAAAAAAATATATATACAATAAAAAAAAAAAGGCTACTCAAGTTGGGCGCGGCTGATATTTTATATATTATACAGTACAATAGGTATAATAGAAATTGGAGGAGGGGCAAGGAAAAATGGAATCTTATTATAAAAAATGGTTTCCAATATTATATATATATTTATATATATAAAATATATAAAAAAAAGTAAATAAAATGTTTTTGATCAATAATAGACAATACTTTTTGGTATGTACGTACAACACAATTTAAAGAAAAGAAAATATTATTGGTATAACAAAACAATCTTTTCTATTTTTTTTTCTTGTATTTCTGTGCTATTATTTCAGCATGAGAGATGCTGCAAGGCTTGTGCAATCTCAATTCGAGCACCTGCTCTCTCTCTCTCTCTCTCTCACATTCCCTTATTTTACTCAAGTCTCTTCTTGAACAAGGCAAAAGCAATGAAGAAGGAAGGGGTTCCTATTTTCCTTCATATTCCAAACCAAAAGCAATCTTGAGAAAACAAGGTATTATTGAACTCGCTCTCTCGTTCTTACATTTTCTCTCTCTCTCAAAGAAAACAAGGCCCTCCAAGGCATGAAAAGGAAGACGAAATAACAGCAAGCGCAAAGCTATTCCGCGAGATTTCTATAAATCAAGAAAAGAGAAGAAAAAAACGTGAGGGCGTGGGAAAACTACACTACATTTAATCTACAACAACATAGGCTATTATAGAAATGATGGTAAAATTTACTTACTAAGAAATAGCCCCTAGCATGGCTTGTTTGCTAAAATATTATAATTGTACATAATAAAATGAGAGAGAGAAAGAGCAAGAGAGAGGCTATAAAGTGAGTATAAATAATAATATTACAAAAAAAAGGAGTGTTAAATAATTATGCCAAGTGTATATAGGCGGATAAAGTTATATATTTTTTATACTTGAACAAGAAAAAGAATAACTTCCGAGTGAGCAAAAAGTTTCCTCTAAATAAAGATGATTAAGTGCGTTTAATAACAAAACAAAAATGTTTGTAGTCCTCTTACCCACATCTTTGCGTACTTAAAAAAAAAAAAAAAAAAAAAAAAAATCTTTCCTCCGGACATACCGTATTTTTTTATATTTCATTTGCTTTAATTATTACCTAAATTTAACATTCTTTTATTACTCTGTTCTTTAAGAAATATGACTTTAAAAAAGGGAGCAAAATATACAGCAAATGATATAATAAAACAACTATATAATAAAAAGAGAGAGAGAGAAATATTTCAATTATTGTAATTAAGAAATTAATGTAATAAAAAAGCTTACATTACAAACTAATAATGAAAATTGTAACTTTTATGCACCACAAATTGTAACTCTAGAATATAGAGAAATTTAGAACATAGAACTTGCTATAATTTATAATAAAATGTAATGTGATCTTACACAATAACAAGAGAGAGATAGAGAGAGAGAGAGAGAGAGAGAGAGAGAGAGAGAGAGAAGTGTTGGCTACGTATAGATGTTGATGCCAAAGTATAACTTGATCTTACTTGATCCTCATGTCATTTCTCAAGTACAAGAAGTGCATTTATTGTAATAAGTTGGCATACATATACCCACAGGTCCATAGGGAAATTATTGTCATATGATTGTCACTTTTCTCTGCCTGCTTGCCTGCCCAACTAAAATTTTATAACTTTTTCTTGTATATACCACAGTATAGTATACACAGTACAGTATTATGCCAGTGAAAAAGGGAAGTGATGGGATCTTATAGGGATCTACGCAAAATCCTCCCACCACCTGAGCTCTCTCTCTCTCTCTCTCTCTCTCTCTCTCTCTCTCTCTCTCTCTCTCTCTCTCTCTCTCTCTCTCTCTCTCTCTCTCTCTCTCTCTCTATATATATATATATATATATATATATATATATATATATATATATATATATATATGTATATATTATAATATTACCATAATGTTTCTTACTCTATGTTTTAATATATAATATTATATAAGAAAAACAACACTTTTTTCTATATATATATATATATATATATATATATATATATATATATATATATATATATATATATATATATATATATATATATATATAATGAGAAAGTTGAGCTTATGATACGTACGATGAGAAGAAGAAAAAAGACGAAAGAGAGAGAAGGAAAAAAAAAAAGTAAAGTATAAAAAAAAGTACGTAGAGAGAAAATGTAGAGTCGGGTTCCCTCGTTGCTTGAGCTCTATCATTAATCTCGGCCAGCTGGGAGCTTCTCTTGACACCTCTACTATAAATAACCCGCCACTACGCCCGTCGTATACCCTCATCCCCCGGGACTGCCGCAACCCGCCATACAACCTTGCTTCTTCTATTTTTTTTTTTACAGAAAAAACTACATTTCTTTTATTTTTTTTATTCTCTATATACATTATATTATTAAAGTAAAAAAAAAAAAAAAAAAAAAAAAAAAAAGACGATCGAACAATACTATATAGATATGATATATATATTTGCCATTCCCTTCTATTTCTTGTTCTCTGGAGCTTTTAAATGATATCAAAGTCAATTTTAAAAACTGACCATTATATTTAGTGTCAGTGTCGAAAATAATTTGTCATGATGTGTATACTGACCATCATTACGTTGTCATCTCTTGAGAGAACTTACTCATTTTTTTAGAGAGATATACAGAGAGATGAGTGAGTTTGTATGTGGATCTATAATACGTTGAAATGTTTCCAACAGAGTAACTGACCGGATAAACAAAAATATCAAAGTAAAATATGAACTTTTTGTTTATTTATTTGAATTTTTGTCATGATAAAATAAAATCAGTCAACATGGGTCCCCTTATATACATTTTAACATTAGCATTATCACCGTGCACGTCCTGTACGCGTGCTTCCCAAAAAACCTCCCTTCCTTTTTTTTTCTCTATCCTCTATGCTCTATTTTTTTTTTTTTTTTTTTTTTTTTGGCACCGGAAAACACGAACAAGCACAATATTAATATATTAAAGTTCATTTTTACTTTAACTTTATATAGGATTTTCGACTTTAATGTATTATGTAAGCGAGCGTAAATGACTTTTGTAAGGCACGCATGCACATCTTTGTATAAAAGTAACAACCATTAGCATAGATGCAAAGAAAGAACTAAGGGAGGAAGAAAAAAAAGAGAGGAGGAGGAGGGAATGAATGAAAAAATTTTTTTTTGGAGGAAGTTTTTTATTTTCTTCTTTTGGTACATTTTTTCCCCGCGCTGTCACCACCCCTTGTTGCCACCCCCGCGGTCCTACTGGTGTCAAGATAATGTCAGGGTTGACAGAGTGCCAGTTTATCAGGTGTAGATGAACAACCCGAATAAAAAAAATGAAAGAACAAAATAATAATAATAATAGTATTGTTGTATGATTTTTATTTTCCATTTCATTCGCAAGTTTTTTTTTAAGTATTTATTGTACACTATAGAAAGCCGAGTGCAAAAATATATCCTGAACTGTGAAGATAAGGAGCAACGAGAGAGAAAGAAAAAAAAAGGTTTTTTATTCGTTGTTATCAAAGTTAGTTGATCTGACACAAATTATCCTTCTAAATCCTGCTTACTTTGTTGTGTGCTTCCAAAGAAAAAAAAAAAGATTTTTCTCAACTTTTCTGCTTTGCTTTCTACTTTTTTTCCTTCTTTCTGTATGATTATAAACAACATACTATACTTACTTTAGAACGAGTTACTATTATCTTTTGTCTTTTTTTCCCCTTTCTTTTTTGAGAGTTCAGAATTTAATGTTGACACTTACATAAAGTAAAATAACATCTAAAAACTAAAAGAAATGATAAAACTATAATTACTATTTAATCTTTAACTGATTAACCTTTTCTGTTTTATATAATATACGTATAGATATAGATATAATATTGAAATTAAATCTCTATAGTTAAAATTACGTTAGAAAAATGTGAAGCTAGCTTAAAAAAATATTATAACGATGTATCCACTTTCTGTTGGCGTGATGTGTATGCATATAAAATGTCGGTGTTTTGTGTGTCTCCAATCAAGAATGATGATCTGCCACAGATCACGGCTTAAATTTCGTGCACAATAAGTCATTTAATACCTACCTATATATATATATATATAGGTATAAATATATTATCCTTACTTTTTTGTTATGAAAGACGCGTCATATGTGATGTGCGTTGCTGCAACCACAAAAAAATTCCAATCCTTTGAGTTAAGACTATGCACCGCCATCAGGTTATAAACCACAACGTCATTTAATCTCGTTATAGGTGCATTCAACCAATTTTTATAATGAACTTTCCTCTCTTTTATATAATATGAGAGGGATATATAAGAAATAAAACATGTAAATTTTTGTATTAAAATAAAATTCACAACAGTTTCTACGAAGTATTTTTATATGTATATATATTATAAACGAAGGGTATTGATGATAAAATTTTCCATATGGATTGAAAATCGTATTATTTCTCATTGATGCGTGTATATCAAATATATACATACACGTAGAGAGAGAGAGAGAGAGAGAGAGAGAGAGCGTTGGTGTATAATACAGTATGTATCTGGCATGGTATGATGGTGGTATGATGGTTATATTCTATAAATATGAAACGCGTAGAAAAAGAGAGCAAAAAAGAGAGGGCGGTGGATTAGTGTATATAGCTCCTTGTGCGAGTGCGCCTCAAGCATGAAATGAGTCCTGACAGCTGCTATAGCATAAAGCTTGCTACATACATATACATGCACTTTGCATACCGCACAAGTAGAAGAAAAAAGAAAAGCGACAACCACATACAAAACTCGACACTCAAAAAACTCAACTCTTTAAAGATTAAAATTCAAAACAAACATCATCTTATAATATATACATTTTTTTTTTTCTTGCATATTATAAATAATAAATAAATATATGGATACAGGTGTGGCATATCAAAAATAAAAATATTACAAAATGTAAAGTAAGTGCACCTGTATATTATTAGTCGGTGAGTGCACGTATAATATGCTCTCTATATTTTTCCTCTACATACATAATATACAATATGACGAAACTTTTTTTTTTGGGATACGTATACAGTTTGTGTGTGGATTTTTGTGTCATGTTAAAGTTGTGAAATAAATATTGCAAAGGACGCTTTACAGTGTACTGTAAGAGATGAAAGAGCCAAAAGTGTATATAGAGATACACAAGGGTAGGGGGAGGGGATTTTTTTGAAAGAGTAACCGGACCATGTAGGGATTAGCAGAATCGAGCTTAATGACGCGTGCTCTAAGCTTTAAGTCCATTGCTAGCTAGACCCCCAATGTCTCCCAGTCTCCCCCACCCCCACATCCCCCTATATACTTACTCTATATATATACATATCCAACACAGAGAATTTTTGGTACGATCTCTTTTTTTTTTTTTTTTTTTTTTTTTCCTTCTTCTTCTTCCTCCACCCATGATACATCAATCATTCCCATAGCACAAGTCTCACCCCTTCACAGGGAGGAAAAAAAACTTTCTTTCTATTTTTTCACTAACCCCCATGAGAAATATTCTGCTTACCATTAGTATTTCCTTTTTATGTTAAGAGCACAACAAAAAAATTTATATATAAAAACTTACGTATTTATGATAACGTTATTTTTTAGTAAACTTAATAGACCACATCAATAGCTTAAAGGAAAAAATACATAAATTTAAATTAAAAAAAAAAAAAAAAAAAAAAAAAAAAAGTAAATAATATAAAATATGGTGTTGGTTATTGAAGTTCAATGTTTAGGAATAATATGGTAAAAAGAAGATATTATAGAAAATTTTGTTATTGTATATAAACATGGTTTCACATTCATCTTATATGAGGTTACTTTATCTGGCCACACATTGCAAAAGAGAGACTATACATATAATATAGCTTCTCTTGGCACCCAAAGTATTAAAAAATATATATATTCGTACACAAAGTCGAATACTATATATATATACAAAACCACCGATGATAACAACAAACGTACAGAATACACTTTTTTTTCTCCTTGAAACATTTCTCTTCTGTTTGTAATAATAGTACTTGATTTTCAATTTAAAATCTGTCATGATATATTTTATATGACTTAAAATAGCAACATAATATTTTAAATTAAAATATATACCAATACAATATATTTTTTTACTTTTATAGTTGGATGAAGAGATTATTTAGTATGTTTTGTTTCTCTCACACTTGTGTATATATTTATTTATATTATTATTATTATGTAGTTAGTATTTTTATTCAAGTGAGGAAATGTTGAAGAAGAGCATCTTGAACTCTAAACAGTTTTATGGCAAGTATATATTATATATATGTGGTATGCAGACAATCTTGTATAGAGTAGACGTAAATAGGTCTTCAAAGTCATAACTTGCCTCTCTAGAGTGCATTCTCTCTATCTTTACTTCGTTATTATTATTATTATGGTCTTTGATACAGGAAAAAAACGATTGCTTTGGATTATATTGTGAGTAGGACGAGAGAGAGAGAGAGAGAGAGAGAGAGAGAGAGAGAGAGAGAGAGAGAGAGAGAGAGAGAGAGAGAGAGAGAGAGAGAGATAGGCTATTGGCCATTTATATAAACGACAAAAAGGCGAGAATGGAAATACTATTACCACACTGTATATATAAAAATATAAACGTTTAATAGTTGTTTTTATCTCTCTCTTTTTTTTTTAGAAGTAAGAAAAATCTTTAAGAGACACATGCAAACCTATTTAATGTGATGCGTGGGATATATGACCCTAAAGTACTGTACTCTTCAAGTCAAATCGTAATCAAAGGAATATCCCAAGAGAATTTACGTCTATCAAGTAGACAACACTTAATTTTAGTGTTTATTTCTAAAAGGTACTCTAGAGAAGAATTTTCTGGTCATAATATACGTAATGCACTTGTGTAACGTTAAGTTACTTTAATTTTTATGATCATCAAAATACTCTAAATTAGCTATATATATATATATATATATATATATATATATATATATATATATATAATATATAATATATATATTGATGTCAGGTGCTTCTTAAGAAATAAATTTTAATACATGAAGAAACGATCTGTGACCGATGATATCTACTTTAGGATATACATAAAACTTTTTTAAACTGCTGGTAATTCCCCTTCTAAATTTTTCCATAATTATTTAAGAAAAAAAAATGTACGTGTATAGTAATTAAGAAATGTAATAATGTGATGTTAAAAACGGATATAATGAATTAATTCTGTAATTTTGATGAAGATTGTTATATATATGAAATATATTATCCTTAAAAAAAAAAAAAAATTACTATATATGTATATAAATAACGTCAGTATTATATGTGATGCTTATGAAAAGGCAAGGAAATTAAAGTCACAACTCTTCGATTATCTTACACCTCAAGTAACTTACCACCAAACTATACATATAGTAGTAGAGAAAGAGAGAAGTGTGTGTATGTGTGAGTGTGTGTGTGTGTGTTATGTGAGCATTAAATTCTGATTATCACTAGTTAGCAAAACTTTCTCCCATATACTTTTCCTTCAAATATTTACTTCAAAAACTTCTACAAAGTTATATATAACATCAAGATATTTAATTTAAAAAGGTAGCTCCCTTATATCATCAAAAATATACTTCATTTGCTCTTAAAGAAAACTTACTTTAAATTATTTATAATTATATATATATATATATATATATATATATATATATATATATATATATATATATATATATATATATATATATATATATATATATATATATAAAGAAACTTTTTATATCAAGAAAAAAGAAACAAACTTTTTTTCTTTAACTTCCTTTCATAATTAAAATAAGTATTCAAAATAAGAGAATCGAAAAAAAAAAATATTTAGAAGGTTTCTTATTTTTATATACAAAGAATATGAAAATCATTTTCATACGTCTATAATAATAATATTAATATGTTGAAATAATGTTGTCTTAGGACTCGATGTTTTATGAGGGTATATAATAATAATAATAATAATATATGTAACAAAAGGCTTTTAATTTTTTGATGGGTCATCATGCAATGAATAATGTAAAAATAAAAAAAAATAAAAAGTCTCTTTCTCCCTCCTAACTCATCAAGAAACGAGTGAGCATTACACAGCAATTTCTTCTTGTATACAAGAATTAAGGGGAGGAAGAGACAGGGTGGTGAGAAAGGGAGAGAGGGAGGTGTAACCTGCCACGTGTTCTACACGATTTCCTACTTTTTTAACATTAATGATCCAATGTGTATGTGTGTGTTTTTTAACACTATAAAGCTTTGACCCCGAGTAGATATGTATAATATTTTTTTTTTTGTTACCTAAAAAAATAATCGATATTTGCTTAGAATAACATGTTTTAATTTATATTTTCCCACGTATCCTAGATGGGTAGGCAACCTGCGTAACATAAGTGACCGAATAGTTGCCGCACTAGCTAGGATACTATACTCTATCGCGTCGCATGTCGGCACACTAATGTCTTTAGTATTATATCTTTCACATTTATAAATGTTTTTAAAATTGAAAGCCACTTAATATAAATGTCCTATAAAGCTAATTTAATTGCACTTATATTTTAAGTCTTATCTATGAAATGTGATAAACTATATTATATTCTTGCTTTCTTGTTGCTCTCTTTTATTTTTTTTATAACTTCATCTAACTTGCTGGACTGATTTAGTCTTTTATGCCAAGTTTTAAAACGCAGAACCTATTCATTATAAAATAAAATGAATTTAAGATGATTATTCAATTATTTTTAACAAAATTAAGTTCATATAGCTTGAATTTGATACCTCGTCGGTTTCATTTTTTAAATTTAAATTTAAGTTTCTCATATAAGTACTTACCGTTAGGTGTTGGAAAAGCCACGCCCTGAGGATATTTGTTGCTACTTTAGGGAAGATTCCTCTTTTCTTTTGATTCTTCTTACCCCCCGCATCGTCATCTTCTTCGCCGGTACCTTCACCACTGCCGATACTGGCGTTACTCGCGTCACCTGGGGACATTACTGAGCAATTAACCACGTTAGCTTGCTGGATAAATATACCTCCGTACACTGTAAATTGTTAAACACAATAGTCTATATATAGAGAAGATAAATATGCAAAAACTTCATGCCAACGATACACAAGTATACGGAAAATTCGTATACATAAAAAAGTTTTAATTTCTCTCATTTTTTTTTTAAATATATATAAATTAAAAATACACATCATATAAATTAAGTTTAATGAAAAGGTGTGTATATATATGTTTGTATTTTATTTTTTTCTTATATATTATATAAAAATCCCTAAAGTCGTAAGTTGCATCAAAATATACAGAAAAGCTGTCACATTTGAAAACGTCCAGTTGAAGTTTTTTGGGGTCCCTGTTGCATCAAGTTGTACACGGGTTATCCATCAGTGGTGATGGAATGCGAGAGAGTAAAATGCCCAAGGGAACTCACACCAACAGTCAAGAGTTGCTATACTATGCGAGTATATATATACTTCGGTCACTCTAGACAATTTGCCGCCATCAAATGCTCGTTAACACACTAAGATTCTTTCAAAATACGTATACGGGATAAAAAAAAACACACACACACAACAACACGTAGAAGAAAAACATTTTCTAAGTCTCCCCCTTACCTCCTATAATATATAATTCTCTCTTACCCTCTACTATACTTTACTTAAATAAATTACATTTTAAATAATTATTTATAAATAAAAAAAAAATAGTATATATTATAGTAAGAGAGAGTAAGGGATGAAATTATATTAGATGAAAATGTATTTTATATTATTAACGTTGTTGCCATTACATTTAGAGTAATACAATAATAATGTGTGTAGAGTGCATTGCGCAATTTGACAACAGTGCTCTTTGCGGGTGACTTAATGGGGTAAATGCTAAATGCGTTTGGGGAATATACATTTGTGTGACGGAATAGAGGGTGGAGGAGGGTGGGATGGATGAAAATTGAGTCACAGCCCCGTGCGCTAGGCGTCATACACTGCTCATATTGTGAGCACATGAAAATCGGATTAGCTATTCTCTCTCTCTCTCTTTCACTCACTCTCACTAACACACTCTGTGCTTTTTGAGGGTGTAAAATATACATATACATACGATATAATAATATATAACATTGTAATGTATTGTAATGTTAACTTGATATCTCATCAACTCTTTTCTAGTCATTCAAAACCCTCTGGTTACAAAAAACAAAAAATTTACATTTTATATCCCTTTAGTGATCTCACTTCTCTATACCCCCCTCTATTTCCCAATGGATATAGTTTTTTTTTATTCTGTATCTCCTCTTTCACTAAAGATTCTTAATTGCTATTCCATTACGTCATTATATCTCATTCATATTTCATCAAACAGAGTGCGAAACTAAGTGATCAAGAAAATTGTTGTGTTTGTATATTATCATCAAACAACATTATGAAAGTTTGATTCTTCATTACAAATAATTGCTACAACTTTATTATTAATTCATCTCACTAATAGCATCAAAGCGCATAAGCTTTTTATATATACGTAAAATACTTTTATATTGATGTATTGTCGCCCTATTTGTAAGTTATTTTCTTTATTTGCTAAGGAAAAAAAATAATGACAATAAAAAAATAAATGATGTATAAAAATGCAATCATTGATGTTTTTTTTATGAGACCACCTCGTATTTTTCTGATCGTCACTTGTCACAAGGATAATAAAAATGATCTTGGGTACGCAATAAAAAAACAAAAAGACATCGTTGTTGCAGCAAAGGGAGGGAAAAAAAATGTTGTGGACGAATTTGCAAGTCAATTTTATATTCTTGAATGTGGGGGTCTTGGACTTGTATATTATGTTACAATATATAAAAACACGCAGCAGTCCAGTTAATGCATAATATGCTAATGTCTTTTCGTGAGATCATTCTCTTACTAATTGGCAACTCAAGTAAATTTAGATTAATCATTTAACCTACCGCTAAGTATTATATTATATATATATATATATATATATATATATATATATACAGTCATTTTCGATTTAATTCTCTTAAACAGAAAGAGAAAAGCAAAACAAGAAACGTATATAAATAAAAGGGGACCTTTTTTTTTTTTTGATCGAGTTTATCAACAAATAAAAATTTGCAGTCAGTGACAACTTTACACCGAGTGTGGAAAGTAAAGTCGTGTATGGAACTGATAATAAAAAGACGTTTCACCTTTTATGTGAATTATAATATGTACAGACTAGCATTAAATGGCGATACATGTTTAAAAGATTGATTTTATTATACCAGAGTAAAGTATTTTTTCTTTCTTTTTTTTTTTTCTTTCAATACATTTTTTTTTTATACATAGGTATTTTTCAATACAATTTAAAATTATAAAATATAATTAAAGTAAAAATTGTATGAACACGCCATATTGTAAGTAATATTTTTTTCAAGATGAAAACCAGTCATATCATGATTGCAATCTTTCATCATAACTATTTTTTTATATTATGTTCATACACCCTAAAGCCCTTTACTATATTATATATATATATATATATATATATATATATATATATATATATATATATATATATATATATATATATATATATATATATATATATATATATATATACATACAAGCTTCTTTTCTCGTAATAAAGCAAAATATTATAATAATGCAACTTGCATAAGTACATGTATATTATTAAATTTATTAACATTCAAAAATTTTGTTTCAAAAAAGCTATTTATGTTTAATGTATGTAAGAAAATATTTTAAGAGAGAAGAAAAAAAAAATACTGAAAGTATAGAGAAGAATAAAAAAAATAGAGAGAGATAAGACATTCTTTGTATGCCTGTGGCAGAGTAAGAAGAAGGATTTTATCTTCATGGTCCATCAGAAAGAAGTTCGGCCAATCACTCGTCCCGATTCATCAGCTCCAAAAAGAAAAAAAAAACTTCAATCTTTTACCCATAGGTATATAACAGACAGACGCATAAGTGAAGAAAGAATTTTCTTAAAAAACACCACTCATAATATATTTTTTATATGTATATACGAGATCTCAAATTTCTAAAGTCTTTCTCTATACTCTCTTCTTCTTCTTCTTTTTCAAAGTTCTTGATCTTAACCAACCCTTTTTTTATTTAGAAAAAAAAAAAAAAAAAAAAGGCAAGCCGTCGAGTCATGGCTGGCGGCCTATCAGAAAGGGAAGAGAGAGGTCCACGACTTTGATATAAGATGGGTGTGGGTGGAGATCGAACCCTGGCTGACTTTAAGTCTACTGAGCCTCAGGCCGCAACACTCACCAATCCGACACACTTGAAACGTCTTAAACGTTCGCTTCAACATCAAAGAAAAAAAAAAAAAAAAAAAAAAAAAAGCCTTTTCAATATTTTATGTCTTTAAAAAAAATTGTATATTATACAATGGCGATGTCCAAGTATATTATTCTCCAATATTATAAACGTCACGCTACGTGCGTTTAGTTTTCCCATAAGCCTCTCTCTCTCTCTCTCTTCAATTTTTGCATCTATTTAAAAAAAATTATTCAAGTACTTTTGTATATACATGCACATAAGAAAAGTCACGCGAGGTTTCTATACACTTACATAATAAAAAGATTATCGCAATTTTTTAAAACATGATTTTTTTTAACAGGTATAAAAAAGTAAGAATAACCAATCAAAAAATATCGTGAGTAATAAACATGAAAATATATATAACCAATGGAAAATTAGTTTACAGTTTTTTTAATATATTATATTATATAAAACATGGTTGAATGTATTGAACACGAAAAAAAAAAAATTATAATTTATTTTATTATTATCATTTTGCTCTCATCTGCTTTCTCATTATCTTTTTTTTTATATATAATATTATTATTATTTTTTAAATTATTTCATTATCATCTCATTAAAATTATGTAGATTAAAAATATGTATGTATGTATATAAAAATTTCGTTTAAAAAAAAGTTTAAATCCCCTAAAGGTATTTTTTGGTTAAAATATTATATATATATAAAAAATATTTAATAGCAAAAGAACGGTCAGCTTGCCCCTGCCTATATAATACAAGAGATTTAACTAAGATATTGAAGTTGAATATATATATATACATATATATATATATATATATATATATATATATATATATATATATATATATATATATATATATATATATATATATATATATATATATATAATGGCTGTTTTAGCCTAAAGGCTGCATTACTTGTGTCAAGTTTATGTCCATCCATCATTCGATGTGTGTGTTTGCCTCTCTCTCTCTCTCTCTCTCTCAACTCTCTTCAATATGAGAATATTTAGGCACAAAAGCTGCAGGCTAAATCCATCATATAGAATGCGTTCACATTGAGCTTCGACATAAGCGCTAATTTCTTATTATATATATATATATTATATGTATATATACGCAACAGTAATTTGTATTAACTTCGCTGCGAGCACCACGACTGCTGATAAAGATTTCTGTTTGGTCATCACCTGCTTTGTATACTGTATAGCGTATATAACATTTTGTTAAACTAACATTTCTTTTTGCATAATAATATACAAATTTGCGCCCACACGAAAATGAAGAAGAGAGAGATAGAGATGGAGAGGGGAAAAAATGTACAAAGAATAATAACGGAGACGAAATAAAGTATGATAAAAAAAGAGAGAAAGCTTTTTGCATGCTTGTCTTCGATAAGTTGAAATTTGCTGGGCAGCAGGGCAAAGAGATGAAAAATAAAAGATTATTTCAGCTTGGCTCAAAGTAAAAAAAAAAAAAAAAAAAAAAAAAGCTTGCGCTCGCTCTCCTTGAAAATATATTCCACGCCTATTTTTGTTTTAAAAACTTTATTCACTTCCTTTAGGCAAAAAATGTAAATTTTAGGAAAAAAAGCTATGTACAAATATTTTTGTAATGTATATTTTTTCTTATACACTAACTTATTACGTACAACAAAATTGTAATCATAAACTACTTTTTTTTTTCTTCAAAAGCTTTTCATAAAATAAAATCAATTCAATAAATAATCATTTTTGCATAAAAAAAAAAAATACACGAACAATGACCCTCCCTTTATTATAATAAGTTATACAACGTTTTTTTGATAAAATTAAAAATTAATACACTTTTTGAAATATATTTTAACAGTATTTTTATAATGAATTCAAAATAAAAATGGAATTAAATTTCCAAATTTTAAAATGATGCATGCATACCATAAATAAGAAAAAAAAATTGAAGTTATATTAATAAATTTTGCTGCTGTTGTAATGTTAAAAAATTATTCTGTGAAGAATATAATTATAAACATGGGGCATCTTGTAAGTATTTTCTAACACCTAAGTTAAATTTCATTAAAAAAAAAAGTATATAGCATCATCAAGCCAAAGAAAAAGAGAGAAAACTTTTGGTTGCAAGCATATAACAAGGCAAAGATAAATGGTCACAGGTGCCTTTTAAATTTTTTAACGTGTGTGTGATGTTTTTAACTTTAAGAGAGAGAGAGAGAGAGAGAGAGAGAGAGAGAGAGAGAGAGAGAGAGAGATGTTTTGAGTGTGATTACTAAATGTGCAATAATAGCTATAATGTATAAGTGTTATATATATTTATGTATATAAATATATATATATTATTAAGCTAACAATATCAGATTAGAAAAGCTATTGTTGTAAAATAGAGAGTACTTGAAACTTATGATATAACTGTGATGGACAGCTTCAATGTTATGTTACATAATATATAATATAACGCATGCATGTTGTATATATTATATATATATAATGTGTACAATATTTTTACCCTCCATATGTTAAATGTAACCATGCATAAGCCCGGCCTATATATATTTGTTTATATATATAGTATATAATATATGTATATTATTATAATATATTTAACAATACAAATATTATCCAAAAGCTTCAATATATATTTTATATATGCAACACTTCACAATAATTTCACTCCGCAATACTCTGCATGTGCTCTCTCTCTCTCTCTCTCTCTCTCACTCCTTTTTCCGTTCAATACAATAATAACATTATATCAACTCAAGTGTATATTATTTATATTATTATTACAACTCATGTTTATCATCTATTATAACTTTGTGTACATGCATCAGTAATAATAATAATAATAATGTTGTTAAAATTTCATCATTAACATTTTTATTTTTCTTATTCTTCTGGAGTAATGATCATCATTATTATTCTTTTTATATAAAATGAAAAGTTCAATGAATGACCTCTGAACTAAAGAATAATAAAGGAGTGTATATTGTGTAAATAAAATTCTTAATTTCATAATACGTATATATAGTGATCAAAACAAAAATTGTTGGATTAAAAAGAATTTTTCTGAGATATTGTATTATAGAGTGTGCGTTGGTTTTTTTGGCTGTCGTTTATAGTTTAGGAAAACCGAGGTGGAGGCGTTAATGGTTTACATTGCACCGCGTTGGCTATTAAAGCCGTCAGAACAGCAGAAGCAGCCACGATTTACTTGGCTCTGGTGACCGCGACTTTTTCGACTGAATGCCACATCAAGGGGAAGAAAAAAAAAAAAAAAAAGCAATGAAAAATGAGCACACCAGGATTAAGCAGTAAAGTGAGTTAGAGAAGAACTTTTATAACTTTTCAACAGAGAGAAATGTTTATATTATGCTGCAATGCATTTAAATTGCAAATCTTAATATATTAATAGTCTATATATACACACACAAAAACATTTCAAGTATATATGTATATATAAAATTATTTAATATAAATTCATATTATACATTGTGAAGGGTGATAAAAATAAGATTAAAATTTCGCATATTATAAGATTTATGATGAGAGTATAGAAAAATAATAAAGCATGCATGGGAATAGAAGTTTGTCTATTTTTCCCCCCAGTGATGTTTGGTGGTTAAAAATAGTTACGCGTGTCCCCAAATTAGCTATCCTGGCTCACGCCTGCTCCACGCACGCACGTGTGGCGGAATGCGGCGCCTCTTGGCTCACACCGCACATCTCGGCGTCAACAAGAAATATTCACCATGGAATACATCACTTTATCAAACAAAATTATTATTAAAGTTATCATTCTATCTCTTTAACATTTTATATATTATTATATACTGTACAAAATAAAACTTTCTTCATAATTAAGTTTCATGAAAATATTGTAAAATATTATACTCTACAACAATCTATAAAATCTGTATATGAAATCTTTTTGTTATATTGTTTGAATGAATTTGTTACTATATATAAAACCCGGGGGGTGGTGTGGTGTGGTGGTATAGTTGTACAATAATATTTCTTATCTCTCTCTCTCTCTCTCTCTCTCTCTCTCTCTATATATATATATATATATATTATGATATTTTCTTGTGTGACCCCCCTTGGACATTCAAATCACAAACAGCAGCAGCAATTCCCCACAACTGGTAGCGACGTGTACACTCCACGGGGTGTACCCCACCCTATTTACCCCTCCCCCCATACCCCCCGACCCAACCCAACCCCACACCACCCTCTATATTCGCATTACTCACAATTGCGGACTTTATCGACAAATATACTAATCGATGACAACCACAAAAATGTCGATATATCATCAATATTACATGAAATAAAAATAAATAATACACACACACATACACATAAACCAAACTATCCTACTTAAAAGTGTTGACAGAATGGGGTAATTTTGTTTTGAATATATATCAAGAATTTAAATCAATTGAACACAAAAATAATATATAGATCTTTTCAAAAAAAATTATCTCCGAATGTAATAAATTTAGTTTTAAAAACGATGTGTTATTTTACGTTTGACAAAAGGCACGATATGTATAGTGACATATTAACTAATAATAATAATAACCCATATGTAATTTATAATGTCCACTTTTTTGTCCCTTTATATACAAGTAACATGAAATATTTCTATTGACACCTTACAGTGGAAATTCTTCTTCTATTAATTCTCATAAATCCAATACTCAGAATTAAAACAGAAATAAATTTTCTTTTTATACACAATTTTTTTTATATATATAAATAAATATTATTTATACCCTCTATTGTTTTTACGCCCCATCAAAACACTTAAGCCGTGATCTCTTGAGACATATAATATGTCACATTTTGACACTTCACTGGGTGCACAAAAAACAACTTTTTATACGCAGAAAATTTTTTTTCCTGAAAACGTGGACACTATTATATTTTATACATAATAGTCAGCCTTTCCTCATGTCATCCTAAAATATTAACGTATTATTTTTATAGATATACAAGTGAACCCAAATTTAACCCCCCCCCCCACTGTCATTGATTATTTTTTAAGTCAAGCCAACCCCCCTATTTTTTTTTGTATTATACCATAATCCTTTTAACTTTAACCCTTTCTCTCCCTCTATATACACATGTCGTATATACATATCACGTGATTTTATAATTTAAATAACGCAAGGAGAATCTTGTGTATAAAAATAAGATAATTGTATACATTAACACATACGTTTTATATGTTGTTTTACCGCCACAAAGTGTGGTCATAAACAAAGTTATAGCAGAACTAAGTTTTTGTATAGCGAAATATATATATATATATATATATATATATATATATATATATCAACAGTAAATACGTAACACATATATTAAAAAAGAAAAAAAAAAAAAGAAAAAGAGGATACGTTATAATGTTATATGTAGATTCGGAAACACTTAAACTAGGCGTACGAAATGTATATATAGCGATTCATCTATCTTTCCATGCTATAACACCCGCTGTACTGTTTTCCCTGTTTCAAAAGATATATAGCTGAATATTATATTATATAGGAAAAGAGACAAAATACCCTTATGGACCATTTGAGATCTTGTCTACACCAAACTACTTCCGATATCTTACTTCCTATACTATCCTTTCTTATATATATATATATTTTTTTTTTCTTCTTCTTATCCTTATCCTATATCAACTGCTTTATTACACCTGTTTATATACGTCACTGTAATATAGTACTTGATAAAATAGTAATAAATTTTTGTTATATACATAAAAAAGTAGTACATTCAAGTGTGTTTTTTAATACAATATTTTATATTTACTATAATATAAAAAAGTTAGTAAATATTTACAGAATTTTTTTTACTTATATATAGAAATTTTACCCTAAATGTTTTGGTTTTATATAAGGGTGTATGGAGTACTTGAAATTCAAGTACACTTGAAAAAAAACATATTTTCTTTTTCTTTCTCCCCGTACAACATAAAAGTGTACATTCATATATTTTTTTTCTATATAGTCATACACAATAGTGCTAAGTGTAAGTAAGTGTGATATCATCTATACCGCCAACAACATCATGGTTCGTTACCACTCACGTCAAACTTTAGAGAGCAAAAATATGACATAAGAAAAATATTGTATTGTTTCCCAACCTTTTTGCGGTGTGATTCAAAGAGATTCGAATTACAACAAAAGGATTTTCATATGTATGTATGATGTCGATAGCGTTCATTTTTAAAACTCGCTCTGTATAATATTATTATGCCGCACGGTGCTGCTATATATAATATGACTTTGCATTTTCTACTTCTTCTTCTTCGTCTTCTTTTTCTTATTGTCAAAAGTTTTTCAAGACCCGTAATGCTTAGGTCAGACACAAAAAGGCCCTCAAGGTGATTTTCTATTCTTCTATCGCTTAACTCTCTCTCTCTCTCTCTCCCTTCTTTCTCTTTAATATCATTCACCTGCATTCCTCTGTGTGGGAAAATTACCGTGAAAAAAAAAAAGATCTAAAAAAGAGAAGAACACGAGATATATATGATTATAACGATAATTATAATTTAGAAGAAGAAAAAAAAAAAAATTATATAAATAAAATTCCTTACATATTTTTGCAAAAGAGAAAGAAAATAAATTATAATTTTTTTTTTTTATATATAATATAATATATTAAATTATATAAAAACACTTTTATATACATAAATAAACTCATCAAAAATTTTTATGTAATAAATTCATATGTTAAAAAATACGACAGGATTATAAATTATAGCTTAAGATAATATAAAAGACCTTTGCTCTAGTATTTAACCTGAGGCTATATGTAGCCTATAGGCAAATTAATGTCACATAAGACAAGTAGAGACATCTGTTGCCAGGAGATGTAACAACAATACGAAGGGGTTGGTGTTGTCTATAGTCTATATATATGTCCTGAATGACAGAAATGTAAGGTCAAATAAATCCACACTTTGTTCCATGTCATAAATTCAATATACATTTTGTCGAGTATACTATAACTATATCAATGATTTAATCCTATAACTAATCAAAATAGATTAATAAAGATAAAATTAATGACTTATAACGTTTTATGGAGAACGCACTTATCAATAAATTAATACATAAATCGATTAATCGTTTTATTTTATTTAGAAAACATATATTTGATTTTTTTTTACATAATAATATGATTGAACAGACAAAAAAAAATTATGTATTTTTTTAAGTTTATATAGAAAATATAATATTTTGAGCATGCGCAAGGCTTCACGTCAATAACACACATAGGATGTTTATATATATGAAGAACAACTTCTTTTAATTTACAGTAAAATGCAAGCAAAGTGATGATAAAGTCCAGCCAAAACACTTCACATAAGACAACGTTAATGTCAGCTATAAAAATCACGAGACACTAGGGACTAACAAACTATAACGCTACTTAAACGTTTTTATCTACTTTTTATACATACACATTTTTTTTCTCTTCTCTCTTTTACTTTTTTTTTGCACTTCATAATACTTCAATCTTTGATTAAAAGCTAAAATGTGATTATAAAGTTTAATGTTGAGACATAAAAAAAAAAGTAGTAGTTGTTTTTCTCACGGTACGTAGACAAATATTTTGTCTTTTTTTTTTTTTTTTTTTTTTAAACGTTATAAAACTCATAACATAATAGTATGGCTATATAAATATATAACTTTATTCAAGGTGGGGTATTGTACATACTTTTTTTTTATGTTATTATATGTATGATAATGGATTACGAGCTAGGTAAATTATGGCAATCATAAAAACATTAAGAGACATATTATAACTTTAACTCTCGTTCAAAAGATTTTGGATGAAATGTTATATGGAAGCTCATAGTAACAATCAAAAGTATTTTTGCTATAGAGTGGACTTTTGAAAGGGCAGGGCAAGAAAGAAACAGAAGAAAAAAAAGTAGCAGAAGAAGAAAAAAAAAGTTTCAGAGAGTAAGAAAGAGAACCAATTAGAGACAACGAGCGAGGGCGTGATGGATGAGCCAATCGGGACGAGAAAAAAAAAAGTACGAGGAAAAAAAAAAGTTCTTCTTGTTTGACCTTTGTCTACATTGGAAAACTGCAAGAAAATCGTTAAACCATATACGGGCACAGAACTTAGCTAATTACACCACCTACCTACCCTCCTTTTTTTTTCTCTCTCTCTCTTGCACTTAAATTAAACTTAATAAATCTTTTAAAACAATTTTTATGACTTTCCTAACTGTATAGGCAACTCTTAGTTACTTCAATGTACGAAGGGTTGCAAACTTTTAAGGAGTTCGATAAAAAAAAAAAAAAAAAAAAGAAAGAAAGAAAGCAAGAAAAGAAAGGAATGTTACACAAAAGTTTGAATTAAAAACTATTTTATTTATAATGAGAATGTTAGTATAAAAATCACACATTTTATTTCAACACAGCCGAGAGAGAAAAAGTATATAGCGTGTGTGAAAAGAGCTAAAGGCTAATAAATTTACCTTCCTCCTCTCTTTTTACTAGAGAGAACAGTTTGCAAAGCAAACAGAACTGATGGACGCTACATTACGATGTTTACGTCTACAACGGATTTAAACAAGTAGATTCCTAAGCTATTTTTTACTACTACTTTATTTCTTTTCTTTCTTTATACCTTTCATTTTATACCACTCAAAAAAATAAAAAAGTATACTTTAAAAATAATAATAATAATATATTAAATATTTAAAGAAATGAAAAATAATAATAATATATAAAATATAGTATACGGTAGTGAAGTTAGCTATCATCATCCATCTATTTCAATGTCGAGGAGTAGTAGGAGGAGGAGTGAGTGAGTGAGAGGGTTTATATGGCTTTGGCTTTGACTGGGATTTCCTCCGTCATCATGGTGTAGAACCATGACCTACCTCAACGCACCAGTCACCGACATGAAAAGGGGTTTGTTATGATGGGTGACAGGGCAGCAGTAAAATTTTCCCGCCTATAAACTTTTTTTTTTTCACTCACTCTTTCTCTCTTACAGTATAGTGCGTATATATTTCTCTCTCTCTCTCTCTCTCTCTCTCTCTCTCTCTCTCTCTCTCTCCAGTATTTTTGTTGCGAGTAGCGCCATCACTCTGTTATAAAGGCGAATGCAATGTTGATTGGAGCATACTAGAGGTGGCAAACTTTACTATCAAATGCGCAAACTCTGTAACTATGGAAACTGAGCAGGCGTACAGCTAACATTACGGAATTAAACGAAAATGTTATATAGCAAAAAAATAAAAGTAAAAAATATATATCTTTCTCTCTCTCTTTGTGAGTTACCATGGAGATTGCTGAGTTTGCGCGCTTTTATGTAAGGGTATAGAGTGGGGTATACATACACGAGCTGTTACACCAAGAACCAATTTTAGAGCTTCCACATATACAGAAGAATGCTCTCTCTCTCGTCTAACTAAAACTGTAGAGCGAGAGAGAGAGAGAGAGAGAGAGAGAGAGAGAGAGAGAGAGAGAAGACAGAGAGAACACACAAAAATAATGGTACACAACGATTTCGTGGTAGATATTCTTTTTTAAATTGTATTCTTTTTTTTATCACTATAGCAAAGCCGGCATAAACATAGAACACATTTTGGGGTATCTCTAAAAACACAGCCATAGAAAAGAAAAAAGCAACAGAAAAAAGAAACAACAGAGAGAAAAAATAAATAAAAAAAGAGGAGAAAAAATCTACATATAAACATATAAAGCCAATTTTAAATAAAAACATTAAAGATATTATTTTATGATATATTGTATCATTTTTATACTTCAATAATAAATAAAATTAAATTGTAAACAAAACATAAACCAAAAAATTATATCTTCTTCTTAAAAGTAGAAACAAAAAACCGTTTTGTTTTGTTTTTTTCTCAGAGGACTTTATTATATTAAAAACCTATTTGAATCTCATTCTGTGGTCGTTTTCATCTAAGAATAAAATAATAATAAAAAAAAATCTTTTTTAAAAGAGCACTAGCATAGGGGATTGAAACAACGCGATAAAACTTACGTTTGGTAGGTTTTTAAAACAGTAGTTAAACTGAGTTTATGAGCTGTTAAAACTGAACTTTGTGGTGTTACATTTAGTAGTCTGAATATATACGATAGAAAAAAATAAAAAACTTATTTCATGATTTTTTACTTTTATGTGTATTTTTTTTTTTTTAATATATAATAAAGAAAATGAAAGAAAACTTTTATTAGATATCACATGAAAATAAAAAATAAAAATAGCACTTATACAAAGTATTTTATTTCTAATAATATTGCATAAAATTTAATTTATAATATTTAAACTTATTTCAAACATGCGGGTTAAAAAAAAAAAAGTAACTTTATTTTTTATTAATTTAATTAATATAAAAATGTCAAATTTAATATTACGATATAATAAAATAGTACATTTTATTATAATATAATAATATGGAACAGTTTTAGAATTAGTTTTGATTTTTTTTTAACTGATATTTTTACGATCTTATGTTGAGGAAGTTAATATATAAAGTGACTGATATACGATTTTTAAATTTTTATCTATAATATATAGTTTAGAATTTGGATTAGACGTGTGTATATATATAACACTCACCAGGACTACCGAGGAATACTGAAGAATAGAGAACCCCTCTCCGTGCGTCACCACGACTGTCCGCCGCTGTCCATTCTCGCCGTGGACACCATTTGCCTGCAAGAAAGCAAAACACACACAGTAAGCCACAGCGCCCGACATGTAAAGCCCCACAGCACAATAACAACAATTACAACAAATGACTACAACCAACAAATAAAGGGACGTATATATAAGCAACATACAACATTCTATATATTCTCTAATTTATTTATTTTTTTAAAACATAAATTGCCTTTTAAAAATTGCGTACATATATGAGTTCTCCATTAAGTATTTTGTATTTTTGACAAACCTAAATAAACATGAAATTTTCACATTTAAATCATCATCGAATTCGACAAGCTTTATTATATAGATAAATACAAACTATTTTCCATCAAACTTTTGCAATCATGACCCCACGAAAAAGCTATTTCATCTCGATAAGTATTTTGTCCTCATTTAACACATAATATTTTGTTTTGTTTTTTTCGATCTTTATCCATTTTATTTATAAAATTATATAAGGATGAAAATATACATTCTAAATAATATATAAATATATATAAAAAGTATATTATTAAAATTGCCATATGATTTTCATAATTTGATATTAAAGTATTGATTTATATTCCACGCTGGGAGGTCCAATTTGCGAGCTCCAAGCAAAAAGAAGAACGAACGAACGCTATGATCTTCTCTCTGTATCTCTCGTGACCTAGCGTATAGTCACGCTGTAGCTCTCTTCGTTTTTATTTTTTTTTATTTTTTAACTTAGCTGTCAGAACAGAATGGAGAAATATGCTCGGCCTGGGAAATTCTCTTTTTAAAAAAAAAAAAAGAAAAAAAAAGAAAGAAAGAAAATTTCATATATGTATAGAAAGTAATTTAAAATTAGATAGTAAATGTAATATTCACACATCTTTTTCTTGTTATATAACAAAAGGTGAGGGGTAAAAAAAAAATAATAATAATATAATAATGAAATCTATTTTGCGCAGCCCCCATGCATGTAAAAAAATGCAATTTTCTTAAGCATTAGTCTAAAGAAAATGTTTTACATGGTAACAACCAATTCATTTGGATAAAAGAAAATGATTTTATATTCTTAGGGTAAGAAAAAAAAAATCATATACGCAGGGGTGAGTATGTGATATAAAAAAAAAAAAGTTGACAATGTCGTGTTAAGGTGTCCCTTAAGACATTATGGGAGGAGATGATTTTCTTCTTCTTCTTCTTTTTTTTTTTTTTTTTTTTTTACTTTTCTTACAAGAGGGGGTGGGCGTAATTGCTTCTTATAGACACTGGGGCGTGGGAACCACCAAGTTATAAGAAAAGATATCATAGACGACACCCAGAGAACAACAACAGATGAAGAATATAAAAAAGTTACGCCTTTTCGATTTAAATACAAAAAAAAAAAAAAAAAAAGACGCGCGAGTTTAAAAAAGAGTGACATCATTTATAGTTGCTAATTTTCTCTGTCTAAATTATTTTATATAATTTTTCTTTACAAAAAAAAAGAAAAAAAAAGTGTTGATTCATATAATAAATTTTAGTACAACATACATAATATTAAATAATAATCTTGTAGGAAAATTGCTGTGTCCCATACTTGTAAGATTCTAAATATAATTTACGTTAATCATTAAATTATTTAAAATAGTAAATTAAATGATATAAAATTGCATTTTAAAATATAAAATATTTTATCATTATATCATATAATATATATTATATATAAATGAGAAACCATATAAACGAGCTATCTCAATTGGTATATTACATAGCACTTGAAGTAAAAAGAACACAACATATTATATCCAGCAGACCTTGATTTATTATGTCTGGACTTTTAAAGAGACCCGCCAATCACAGTTGGTTACACACGTCAGGGGGGGTGGGGCAACATTAACTGGAGGTGGGTCTATTTGACTGGAGTCTTTTGACAGGTGCGCCGCCAACGGTACCAAATGGAGACTTAAACGTCTGCAAATATCGTCCAGTCAATATGTATATACATGGAAGATTTCATTTGTTATCCCTATTTCAAATTAATAAGGGAAGAAGAAAGTTTTAATTAAAACATAAAGAAGTTTATTTTACTTGTATGTAAATTGATATCACTTATTTTTAAGTATTATTAAATAGGTGATCTCATTCATAATAATAATACAAAAAAATAATAATCCTCTTTATATTGTTATAATAATAATAAAATTTAATCCTATATTTTATATTTTCAATATTATCATAAGGGATTATCTAACAAAGTTTAACTTAGCCGCCTGTATAATAGGCCACTGTTTCATCTAGGGTGAAAAGCGGGTTGACTATACGACACATTTTTGCAGGCGCTGTAATGTAATGGCAGTGGTGAAAATATTGACCGTGCTGCGAGAGGGTCAAATTTCATGACCTTTTTTTCTTCCTTTTCTTTTCTTTTTTAACTTTTGAAAATGAGGAATATTAAACCAAAATATTCTTTCAACATAACTCAAACGTACAAACTGTCCCTCGAAGCAATTTTTATATAATATATTTTAAACGTTGCAGCATGAACAAAAATGTTAAAAAGTTTTTTTTTTTTTAGTAATATATATATATATATATATATATATATATATATATATATATATATATATATAAGATAGGGTTGGTAAATGGAAATAATAATGATCTAGTGTTAGAGGAAAAAAATAAAGAACTTTTTTAAGAGATATATAAAATGTAGGTCGATTTTTAAGTCGACACGAAAAGAGAGAAAGAAAGAATAATGTTAGCTCATCAAAAGGCTTCATGCCTATCCTAACTTTTTTTTTTTTTTTTTTTTTTTTTTTTTTTTTTTTTCACGCCTTCAATGATCATTTAAACTGACAGGAACAAAACGTTCCTTGCTTATTTTACACACTTTACTAGTAGAACTAGTTTTTTCTTCTTCTTCTTCTGTCTGTCTGCAGTTTTTTCGATTTTTTTATTACTATAAAGGTACCCAATAATACCATAGTACTTCGCTATATATATATATATATATACGACTGTTCGCAGTACAAAGATATATATTATCAAAGCAAAGTTTACAAGTTTTAACATTTTCCCATAGTACAATTTTTCATACATATTACTAAAAATTTGAACTTCAAATATAAGGTCAAAAACAATATGAAATATCATAAAAAAGAATATAGAAAAAACAAAGTTCTATTATTCCCACATGTATATAAAAATTTATTTAATTCCTTTCATATATTAAGAGAAATAAATTTCCCATAAAAATAAATGTTTTTGTTATTATTATATATTTTTTTCTCTCTCATTTTATTAAAAAAAAAATACAGATAGAATATATTAGTGTTAAAAAAATGTTACTTTTTTTTATTATAGAAAAACGTAAACAAAAAGTTGGTTGTCCACAGGCTGGTTAGTTGCATATTAATGTGGTGTGGGGGTGGGTGGGTTAGGAGAGGGAGGGGGTTTGGGGGACACGTGGAGAGGCGCCTGGATTTATGTGCTGAGGCACCAGGCAGTTTGGCCTACCCTAGCTCCTAGCTCTGTCTCTCTCTCTCTAGTATGTATGTATGTATGTATGTGTGTGTATATATATATATATATATATATATATAACAGCTGCCTTACTTCACCCTTTTGCTACAAAATATTAGTGGCACAAGTTTACACACCACACGCTCACATATATCTCCAAGCTTTAGACATCTCTTACCAACTCTTGGACTATATTTCTTCAAGTAGCCATGACCCATGTAATTATCAAACACTCTATAATATAAAAATTATATGTATTTATACATAAAAACAAACTTTATGATTCATTTTCTTAACTGAAAAATTATTTAATTAAAAAATATTAAGTATACTTAATATAAAAATTATTACTTAAGTTTTTTTTATATAATAAAATTAAAAGGAAAAAAAATTACAACCTTTTCATTTGAACTTTATATAAAATATTAAGTGTAGAAACCATCATATACAATATAATTTTTTTTTTAAAGTATGTTATATGTTATATGTGATGTGTATGGTGTTAATAAATGATTAGATATTACGTTCATGAGTAACCGGTTGTAAATCACGCAAAGAGGACAAGACCTGTCGTTATATGTTGCTTCTTTTATTTATATATTTTTTCTCAATCTCATGTCAAAAATTATTTCACCATCAATTTCTTAATAACATTTTTTTTTTATTCTTATACAACATAATATAAAGTAATCAATTTTTTCTTTCGTTATCTATATTATATTTTTCTTTCTAAAATTATGTGAAAAACTATTTCCTTTTTCAAGAATATATCTTTATTTTATAATAATATATAAAGAGATGAGATGTGATGTGGGAAAATGGTTTTAAAAGTTCACGCTATGCTTGTATATAGATATAAATTTTATTCGAGTACATATTATATACTATAAGAAATCAAACGAAGGAAAAAAAAAAAAAGAAAAAAAAAAAAAAAAAAGATTACGCAGCATCTAAAAAGCATCATTGAAAAAAGATCATGACCTTTGCATAAAGAATTAGAGAGAAAAGGAAGAAGAAGAAGAAGAAAAAAAACTTTTAGAGAGTGATAAGCTTGGGCCATTCACCTTCTATCTCTTTCTCTCTCTCTCTCTCTCCGTTAAAAAAAAAAACATTTTTTTTTCTTTCTAACATGATCAAGAAGCCTTCTAAACTTTATTATTATTATTTCTTGCAGCTAGTAAGGCAAGTAGTACGCTCCTCACGCCCTGAAAACATAACTTCTCCATTTAGTCTTATAGAAAACGACAGGCAGATATGATGCTTCGGTAAAATAAAAATATATATATATATATAAAATGAGAGACCCAGAGAGAGAGAGAGAGAGAGAGAGAGAGAGAGAGAGAGAGAGAGAGAGAGAGAGAGATCTAGCAGGACATTTTTATATAAAATCAAACGCTAAGTTAAATTTCTTTTATATTATACCGCCACAGTTACAAACAAGCTATATAATAATATGATATCAAAAAATGATCAAATTATGTGAGTGGCAAAACTGGTATATTAAGAGACAGTGACAATTTCTTCGGTTAACTTGTTGCATGCTAATGTTACTATTTTTTTTCTTCTTCTTTTGTTTGAGTGACTGCACCTTTTTTTTCTTTTTTTTTATACCCCCCCCCCTCTCTCTCTCTCCGTCTTCTCTGCTGTCTAGGTGACAAAATTATGTTAATCATAAGACCTGTCAACATTAAATATGATTGACAATTCTATACTAATAATTATATATTACACCATTTTTCAACCGCATAAAATTACTATAATTTTATAAATATAAAAGCGTTTATTATACTTTTAATTAAATTTATATGTATAATATTTTTAATAAACATGATCAACTATATATAAATAATTAAAAAGCAGTCTCTCTCTCTCTCTCTCTCTCTCTCTCTCTCTCTCTCTCTCTCTCTCTCTCGTTCTCATCAAGTGGACAACAATTGTACAGGGCAGTGGAGATAATTGAGAGGCTAACTGGACCACCCGTCTCTATCTTTGTTATATAAAGTGAAGTAAGGGCCACACGCATACAGTCAGCAGTCGATCTTTAAACATATTACTTTCAATGAGTCATATTGGAAGTAAAGGCGAATCCTTCTCTCTCTCTCTCTCTCTCTCTCTCTCTCTCTCTCTCTCTCTTCTTATTTAATCAGGTCACTATCAGAATGTAACAACTTGATCTTCAATATACAAATATATAATATCATCTAATATATCGATTCTTTAAAATAAAGAATATAATAAATATCGATCAATCGAAAATATTTAAAATTTATTATATAATAATGAAGTTTTCTCTTGCAAATAAGGTACAGTTTTTCTTATAATATTATTTTTTTATTATTTATTTTTTACTTGTACATGAAAAAGTTATAATTCAGTTGTGAGATGAGCGGATATACCTCATTTTAGACTCCAATTTTGTTGTCAATATTATTATTAAATAATAGAGATTTATTATTATATATATATACAAGCAATATAAAATATATTATCGATGTTCAAATAATAATAAAAAAAAACTAAAACAAGTTTAAGTAACGTTTCATTTGTTTATACAATATTATGTATAACTTTATATACTTTTTATAATTTATGATTCTGATCTTAGGTCATGGAGGTAAAGTTTTTAAATTTTTGCATAATTTTTGTTTTAATTATATATATTGACCATTACCATACTATAGGTTTATAAATATATATATATTAATGAATTCAGTCTTAAAAAGATGCTGTTAATTAAATCTTTAACGTAATATAAATACTCTATATTCTTAAACTAAAAACATATAACAGGAAACGTAAATTTCAACTTAAGACGAAAAAAAAAAATAATAATACAATGTAAATCGTCGACTAATTTGAATTTAATTAAAATTCATGAGAAAGAAAGAGAGAGAGAGAGAGAGAGAGAGAGAGAGAGAGAGAGAGAGAGAGAGAGAGAGAGAGAGAGAGAGAGAGAGAGATGAAGGAATTTACATGTGATTTTTATTAAAAATATTTTTAACATATTAAAACTTTTTGTATATAGTTCGATGACCGATTGATTTTTTTTCAGTATAATTTAAATGGTTCTATTTTTTTAATGTCAAATTAAAAGTACACATACAAAACAAAAAGGGGTACAAATTTACGATTGTATTTTTTTTTTTTTTTTTTTACAAAAACAAGACGAGAGAGAAAGAGAGAGGGAGAAAAAAAACTATAAAAATAACGAAAAGTGACATGAAGCACTACTGATAATTGATCTACAAAATTTTGGCATTCCTAAACAACGCCTCGTTTTTATTTCATTTCAAATTTTTATAGACGTACAAGTTTTGTTTTGTTTTTGTCTTTTTCTCCTCAACATAATAGAAACGACACATTTTTGTGACATTAAAATCGTCATGTATATAAAATATAATAAAAAACCGGTTTATATGCTTTTATATATTATATATATATATATATATATATATATATTATATATATATATATAAAAGTAAAAAAAAAAAAAAAAAAACTTTTCAATCCCGTTTTCTTTTTACATTATATTATTTAAAAAATATATATTTATAGAAGTGTGTATTCAATGTTATCTTGAGGGTAGCTGACCCTTTTACTTGCTGGATTTCTTAAAAATAAAAAAAAGTGACTATCACTTTTTTAATTTCTATTATCAAAATTGTGTGCTCTTGTATGCAAGACGACAGAATTTAAAGTAATAATAAAAGATAACACATCTTAAAAAGACAGACTATATATGATTTTTCTAAAAGTATTTCTAGGGCTTCTCCTATAATATTATAAAAGTTTTTCTTTACATAAATATACAAGTACGTTTTTTTTCTTCTTGATATCATAAAGTAATAGAGAGTGGACAAGCGTGGACAGCATTAAATATATAACAAATTATCAAAAGTATACCATCTATTATTATTATTATTATTTTGAAACATATATAAAGCTACACCCTCTATGTATGATGTCCATGTTGGTATTTTATATTTTTTCTATTGTTTAACTTATGGACGCCATCACAAATTTCAATCTCTCATTCACATACATTATTTTTTTTTTCTTTTCTTTTTACGATGTAGAGGTGTTCACATAAAAGCTATAGCAAGTAATTACCGTGCATACATTATTATTATACAATATAACAACCAACCTCTTTATTTTTTTTTATAAACAAAAAATTTGCATACAATACTATATAATGTATACACATAATAATTAAATGATCATCACTATTATAAAAGGTGTAAATTTTATTATTATGATAAGAATTAGTTTTAAAATATTTTATTATTATACAACAGATACCACACACACTCATACATTATTTTACTGCAAGTTGCAAAAGAGAGAGAGAGAGAGAGAAAAGAAATAGAGAAATTTCATTGACGTTTCCCTCGAACAGAGAGAGAGAGAAGAAAAAAAAGTTCACAGTTTTCGTTGTCATAGCAACGAAGCTCCAGAAAAAAAAAGTAGAGAGAAAAAGAGCACCGTGTCCAGTTGGTTGGCTGGAACATTGCAAGAGAGAAAAAAACACACTTTTTTTTTGTCTTTTTGCTAAGAATGACAGATGGAAAGAGTGCGCATGGCGAGAGAGAAAGAGAAAAAAGTCGAGAGAGAGAGAGAGAGAGAGAGCTAGGGGGCTGATATGGCTGCAACACTATTCTCTCTCTATATATCTTGACTCTGGACCACATAATATATAAAAGCTTCATACTGTATAATATAGCTTCAAGCTAGGGTTTTGCAATGAGTTCATCTCCACAGATCGACCATTTCTCACCCCGTCCTTGTAACTCTCGCTTGACCAGACACCATATAGTATGCAGCACCCAAAGCTTTGTGAGTGTGTGTGAAAGAAAGAAAAAAAAAAAGCACAAGAAAATTTACTCTGAAAAGCACCAGTTTGTATCAAATATAAAAATGATACAATATAGCTTGAATACTCTGGAATGAAAAAAGTAAGCCATATTTTGAGAATAAATCTTATTTGATTTCAATAATATAATTTTTTTCTAATAAAATATTTATATGAATACAAAAAAAAGAGCACATTATTATTAATTATATATACATAAAACGTTATGCAGATAAAAAAATTATCGATTTCTTATTGTATAAAAGTAGAAACAAGGTTATTTGTCAAATCATAATAATGTCTATGTAAATATAATATGCCTATATAGTTTATATATACACAAAAAGAGAAAAGTTTTTACCATTCTTTTCCGCGACAAGAAATCAATATTAATAATAACAAAACAAAACAACTCACAACAGCACCGAGGAAAAGTGACGTCATACTCGTTGATTACTATAAGACAAGGTGGTAATATACAACCACTATATCAACAATGAAAACAACAAATGACAAAAACAACAATAGAAAACAGCCACCCATACACCCGCACATGCTTCATATTATTATATTATATTATATATACGAAAATGTTTCGGAAATGACTTGGCGAAACAAAACTTTATACACATACACACACGCGCGCGGTAATATAAAATGCACTCAACTCACTGCATTTCAACCCTCCTACTACTAGATGTAATTACTTTCTATTATTATATCCATCCACCCTTATATTACTACACAAACTATTATTATTATTATTTTACGATCAATATTAATTTTATAACATTAAGTAATTTTACGTGATTCCTTAATGCATTTTTTGTTTTCAATTAACAACATATAGGGCGAAAGAAAAAAAAAATTACAAGTCTAAAAAAAATGTGTTTGTATAAATAAACTGTTAATGTTGTTGACAATCTTGATAACAAGAAAAGATTATAAATATATATATTTTTTATATAATAATGAGCAGATGCTAATGTACTGAGTTCGATTCTAGTGCCGGTACCCCGATCTATTACTAATAAGAAAAGACATTATTACTTCTTTTTTTTTTTTTCTAAATTAATTAATAGTTGTTATGTGTAATGAATGTTTGTGATGAAGTAAGAGAAAGGGAAAAAAAATGTGCAGGTGATCGACAGTAACATTAAAATTGATGAACCAATGAGAAAATATACAGGTGAAAATATCTTTTTTACATTTATATTTACTTTTTTTATTATTATTATTTTATCTTGATGCGGGTTCAAGACATTCTTGCTGATCAGAATATTCAATATTATATATACGTAGATGGTCATAAAATTTTATATATTTAGTACGGGTGCTCTATGTATTTGTTATTTTTGAAGTGGCAATAAAATAAAAGTACGTAAATTATTAATGAGAAAAGAAGTGATTAAACTTGGAATAAAATTTTTAATTTCTTTATGCAAATAATTATTCATCGCAAAAATATTTTATTTTTTCTTGATATTTTTTTAAGATAAAAGTTGTCGATATGATCAATCGTCATAATATTATATCCTGTCCAGCTGGAGTATGTTTATTTTAATAAATTGAAGTAATAAAAATTAATGTTCATACTCACTTTATATAATGTACAGTTTATACACAATATGTATATATGCTAAAATATTGCCTTATTGAAAAAGTTATAATTTATGTCACTTTTTTTTTTCTTCTTGCTTTACTAAGTCTTTACGAACTTAAAACTTTAAAGCGTACTGTATATTAGGTAAAGATTAAATTATATTATTGGAAGCCTTTAATGTGTGTTTTTTGTCATATTCTCTTAGGTGTGAAAAAAATTATATATCAAAAAGTGCATGCTGCACTTTCTATATTTGCACACATTTACTTCTGCATTGAGTATAGAAAAAAAGGGAGGAAAACATATAAATGTGCACCTCACCATCGTCTGGTCAGAGCTTACACTTTTTATTTCAAAATGTAGGGCTTCAAAAACTTTACCAACTCGATTGAGCGGAACAACCACACCTAAGTGTTGCTCTTTTTTTTTTTCATAAATTTTACTATAACAAAAATTGCTCAGTCATACTGAATTGACTGACAAGTATTAAAACTTTTTTTTATTATTATTATTTTTAATTTATTATTTTAACACTTATATGTAATACTAGAAGACAAATTAGTCTATAAAAATTGTAATTAAAATGTATCATAAATTTATTTAAACACTTCTCTTTTCTCAACCATACAATATTATTAAAAAAAAAAACTAGTATATATTTAATATAGTATATTAAATAATATATGATATTAAAAAAAAAAAAAAAAAAAAAAAAAAAAAAAAAGGGAATGAAGAAAATATTTATTACATTTTATTAATTAAATACAAAAAAGTGTAGCCACAAAAGTTAGGTTACGTCGACACATTTTTAGTTGTTTTTTTTCTGTACTTATCCTTTAGGAAAGCAGAATTAAAAAAAAAAAAAAAAAAAAAAGTTCGCGGTTCTGTAATTAGAGGGATCCGCGGTTTTAATTAAAGTGCGCCGCTGTATGGTGCTGGCGTCACTCACACATACAAGCAAGTATGGTCAGCAAACTTTATTTATGACTTTAAGCATACCAACATTAATTACATGTAGAGAGAGAGAGAGAGAAAAAAAAGAGGGGCGGGTGAGAACGAGAGAGAGAGAGAGAGAGAGAGAGAGGCGTAAGTCACGGGAAATCAGCTGACTTTTTGAGCTGTCAATCATCACAACACAAATTTCCATTCATCAAACTTACTATACAATTTAATGATAAAAAAAAAATCTACCGTAAAACAACATCCTATTACAATATTTTATATACATTAAAAAAATGATGATTATTAAGTTATTATTAGAAAATATACAAACGAGAAAAAAACAACTTATTAATTGAAAATAAAATAAATATATTATTATTTCTATACTTATGTTAATAATACAAAGAGGAAAAAAAAAGTAAATTATAATTATATATAAATGAAGAAAATGTCATCAGCTTTTTATATATAAAAAACACAATCAAATTCTCATTTACTAAATGTATTGTTTATTTTATATTTTTACTGCTAATTTATATAAATTGTTATCTTAGTATTATTAAATATCATTTAAGTATTATATACATTCAAATTATTATAAAAAAAGGGTCCATTTGTGTACATATTTTTTTGAGGTATATAATAAAATGTGTTAAGTGTTGAAAGGTGTATACGATATATATAAAATAATAATAAATAACAAGACGGGACTAAAACAGAGGCTATGGCCAAATTTAAAACATTGTTTAATAATGAGTAGCAACAAAAACATACTTTTTTTTTTGTCTTGTTTCTTTTGCTGTTGGCTGTCAATTAAACCTAGCTTTATGGCACTGCAACATGCAAGTAAAAATCTCTTTTGTATATATATATATATATATATATATATATATATATATATATATATATATATATATGTGTGTTTCGCACAATTACAGCAACAAACATAACTTCACCAGCAATTTAAATTCATGAAACATAACACAATTAAAATATTATAATAAAACAATAATGTTATAGATAAAAGAAGGAAAAAAAATGGGACTAGTGCCATTTAAATAAAACTATTTTAAAACTAATTAAATTAATATATAAAATGAAAACATTAAAAAGATAAAAAAAATATATATATATATAAAGGGATGAAAATAAACTCATTCAATAATTTAAATCTATATAATTATGAAACAAATCTATTCATGTCTATTATTATATATTTATAAAAAAAGTTATAAATATATATATATATATATATATATAAAATTGTTCTATTAAAAATTAGCGTTAAAAGGTATAATGCATCTGTTGTATATATTCATAATATAAGCTAGTCATGCAATAAACTTGTTAAAATGCTCTCTCTAAGGGAGAGATATAGAGAAAGAGAGGCGTACACACCACCAGCAACGTTGCATAGTCCCAAAGGAAATTAAGCCAGTAACAAACAGATTTTAATGAGACGACTCTAACTTTCAACGTAATATGCACACGTTATATACAAACTATTATATTTACCCATGTCCGAATATAGGCAAACTTATACTGCTATATATATACAGAGCAATTGCATGTAACAATGTATGTAATTGTATATATACAATAATAACAAACCTCAGAAGATACGTATAATTGAAACAATAGAAATGTTTAAAACATATTTTATTTATTATATTATATAATAAGGCGTGAAAATTTCCATGTAATATTAAAAATTATATTATTTTACTAAACAAAATTATATGTATTATATAGATAATAAAATATTCTCATAATTAAAATCTGTTTTTTTTTTATAGCGTGCAAGAATATAATTGTTTGTTATATAAAAATGTATAACTGTATGGGCATAACCTGTCACCTTTTTAACTTGTCAAATAAAATTATTATTAATAATGTTTTTCCCTTAATTAAATACTCATATAAGGTAATTAAAAATATAAACACGTATATATAATAATTTTTAATTCTTGGTATATAATAATCTATATAAAATATCTTTATATTATATAAAAGAATTTATAATGACACCTCATTTTTGCGTTATAAAGGAATGTGTATTAAAAAAGAGTTTTTCATTATTATTATATTTATATATTTTTTTTTTCCTATTTAATCAATTGTACCTGATAATATTTATTAAAACCTTGGGTTTTGATATTTTATTCTATAAAATACAGTTTTGAATCGCGACAAGAACGGACAGCAAAGTGACCAACAAAACGACATCCAGTCTGATCGTCTCTCTCTCTCTCTCTCTCTCTCTCTCTCTCTCTCTCGTCATATAGCTTTATATAAATATATATATATTCTGAAACCGGTTCTTATATATGTCTTGCAACGACGACGAGAAAAATATCCTACACGCAGAATTATTATTACTTGCTTTGCTTTTCTGATGAACTCACTGCCATTTGCTAGGAAACTCGAGCCCGTCTTCAGGAATGCAAAAATCTTATAAAAATGCCTCAGAGAATTTTTACCTCTCTCTCTCTCTCTCTCTCTTATAGACATTACGTTTAAATATATAAATATAATTTATATTATAAAATGTGTGTTCAACGTAGCACAAACATTACCTATACAAAAAAAAATTATAATATTAAATAAAACTAAATTCCATTTGTATAATATATAAAATATGTAAAAAAAAAAAAAAAAAAAAAAAGTATAACTAGATCATTCTCTCTTTATGTATATATTTTAATATAAATATGTGTGTATGTGTATTTTTTTTAAATGACGACAATTTAAATATAAATGTATAATAATGATGATGAGCTAACATAAAAGATCAAAAGAGTTTAAAAATTACCAGCAGCTGACTTTGATAATGACGATTTGCGTGAGTGAAAAAAAAAAAAAAAAAAAAAGTATGGGACTTGAATAAAATAAAAAATAAAAAGTTGAAATGTGCACATGACATATTTGAACAGAAAAGAGAGAAAAAAATCCTCAGTATAATACGAAAAATTTTATATTATTTTGGACCACAATATTTATATATTATGTATAATTTTTTTCCCCAGCTTTTTATAAACAAATTTTAAATTAATAATAATTTCTCCCTCATTTGCAATGTCCTTTACTCATAAACAATAATAATTGTCACAATTTATATTTAAAATAGCAAAAGTAATAAAACTTTAAATAAAATATAAAATTTTATTATACTATTTTATACAATAATATAAAAAGGAAATAGTTACTTTTATATTTCTAGTCAATAAACAATGTAATTAAGGTAAGAAGGAAGTGAACTGTCAAATCAATTAATAATCGTCACCGTTTTGTGATATCAAACATATATATGAGAGGTACTTACATAAGATAAAACTTTGTAATAAATTATAATTTAAGAATCTCTTTAAAAAATTGAACACAGACAAAAACATTCACACAAAAGTTATATGAGACAGCAGGTGCCTAAAAAAATAAAATAAAGAGGGTACCTTAACTTAAAACCAGCTGCTTTATAGATTCACTATTTGAAAAATAGCTACAACCCAAATGTATATAAATAGTATGATGACTGAAAGATGCAAATTAAGTGTCTATATACATATAATTTTCATTCAAATTTATTATTATTTATTAATGCAATGGTATGATAATTTTTTATTGAAGTTCCTCGTTTTTTCATTCAATTTTTTTTGAAAATTTCTTTATATAAAAAAAAATTTTAAACATGCCGGCACTCACTCGGAAGTTAAGTCTCACTTTTCATCTCTCTCTCTCTCTCTCTACTCTCTCTCGTGCACTTTTCGCTTTCACTCAATGAAAGGTAAATCCCTCAACATGATATGTAAATACTTGACTGTCATTTTTTTCTTCACTATACATACATATTCAATAAACATATACATACATACATAAAATATTTAAGCATGTATGTCAATTTTATTATTATTATTATTCCTATTACTATAGAAAGGTAAAATGTATGTAATAAAATATGATACTTTAAGCAACCACAAATATACAGATTGGTTTTCAAATATATATATACATACACACATTATATATATATATATATATATATATATATATATATATATATATATATATATATATATATATATATATATATATATATATATATATAACAAGTAGTCCTTATTATATTAGGGGTAACATTTTTAAAATAATATATCAGTTAAAAATATAAATTTATTTATGCTAGGGCGTTTACCGTTTCAAATTTAGCATTACATAATGTAAAGGTTAAAAGGGCTACTTAAAAAAAAATAAAAAAAAATAAAAAAAAATAAAAAAGCTCTATATAAAACACACCTAGAACTTTTTTGTTTGCAATTTTTTTCATTATTATTTTACTTTATCACTACGTTAAGATCTAAAAAAACACATAGAAATTGCATAAGGGAGTGCAAAAAAATTGGCAAGTACATGACATTTATAAAATATCACCTGATAAATACTTAAAAACAACAACTTATTGTTGAAGTATACTGCAAGTTATATTATAACTACGTGTAATTTATTCAAAATATCGCTTCTGTTTTATATTTATTTTTCCTCTCTCTTTTTTTAACTTTTATTTTTCCTTTTTTTTAAAAAAAATTGTAAAACAATGCATTATACAGAAGCTATATAATAACACTATAACCAATATTTTCCATATATATAAGATTTCTATCCAGATAGAGTTCTTCAATTTTACGGTAACAGGTATATAAAATAATCTCAATCAATTTATAAAATTATTTTATATAAAATAATAATATAATAATAAAGAAAGGCGTTTTAATTTCATAGTATAAAAACTAAGGAGGTATATTAAACCTCAGAGGTAATAGCATGTGCAGTACAATCTAACGCATATAAAAATTGATTTTAAGTTATAATACTATATTATATATATAGGGATAAATAAATGCATTTTAATTATAAAATACAATAAATTTTAAAACCAAATGTACATGATATGTATAATAAATTAGTAAATTATATATATATTCTTTATATACATATAATCTTTGTATATATATACATATACACACACATATATACATATATATATACGCACAGCTTGGCTGATGTAATTAAAATTAAATGCCAATTATTGGATTATTATCATTATTGAACTAGATTATATATAATGATGATGTAAAATTTATAATAAAATATATAATTCATCTAATAGTATTAGTATATAGTAGAACCCGCACATTGTTCAAATTGCTCTAATATTTCATCTATATTAAATATAAAATCTCGTCCACCACAAAATAATAATAATAAAAAAAAAACAGTGAAAGAAAGAAAAAAAAATACACCTGTTCTTATATAGCATCAAACAATAAAGTCAAACATTTTTATAGCACAACTCGTGTGACATAAATTTTTTTATATATTATATTATACAACAAGATCTTTTAGTAAAACATAAACTTTACGATTTCATATAAAATACGACATTGTTTTTGGTAGCTCCACAATGTGATTGAAGTGACATTATTTTTATTATTATTATTGAAATGTAATAATATATAATAAAATAAGGAAAGTGTATTTTTTTTTAGTTAACAATTTTTAACAATAAAAAAATGGGGGAAAATATATCAAAAAACCGGTATAGCATTGATTTTTTTATTTTATTTAGTATTATTATATTTTATTTTTTATGATAATCTTTATGAAGTTTTTTTTTTCTTTTTTAAAGTTCTATATAAACAAAACTGCTTAGGTCTGATATATACAGACAAGCCATCTTAATGGGCATTCCAGAGACCACAACACAAAAGGCAACATGGAGATGAAGCGAAGAGTAAGAAAGAGAGATAGAGATAGAAAAAAAACAGAGAGAGAGAGAGAGAGAGGATCAACAAAGCAGATGCTATGTTAGAAAGAAGTCCATGTATATAAGATACCGAGGTCACCATACATGAAAAAGATTTTTTTATTTCAAAGTCTGATTTTATTTAGCTAACTGACAATCTAGATTTTAGAGTATATAACTAGAGAGAGAGAGAGAGAGAGAGAGAGAGAGAGAGAGAGAGAGAGAGAATTGACCACAAAGTGGTCAAAATTGACTTGAAACCTCTAGAGATTTGGACTACTTTGAATGAGTAGCGAATTATGAAATATTTGAGTGCGTCTCATGCCTTATGGTCATTCCCTATATACTATTTTTCCCTATCAATTCCTTTGGGACTTCACTCTCTCTCCCTCTCAACCCCTCTCTTTCTCTCTTTTAACATCCCTAGACGATGATTTAATTTTACTTTGCGTGCGCTTTATACTTGCTTTGCTTGATAAACGTGAGGCGATGAAGTCAAATTGTTATTCCTATCATCAACTCATGAACATTCTAAAGCCTTTTTTTTCTTTCCTCTCTTTATATACATAATTTTCAAAACTAAATTTACACACAAAATTAATCCGATTTGCTATATAATATTATATTGTGGTAATTCAAAAATATACATTTAGCTATTATTAAACTGTGCATAACAGTGTAAAGATTTTTATCATTTACAAGAAATGTTTCGAGGTGAAAATCTTGATAATACATATATTTTTTTATGACAGCATCAAAAAATTTTAAGTACAAAATAATTAATATCCTCTTTATTATATACAATACACCGAAAAGTATATATTTTTTAAAGCCCCTGTAAAGTATATAACTTTTCTAACAGCGATGTAACGTAGCACATTGCCTATCTACAAGGCGTTCATAATATAAACTGACCATAAAAAAAGGAAAAAAAAATATTTAAGATTCTATACACGCTACATTATCAAATTGATATCCGAAAAAAAAAAGTCTTATCTTTTTTTTTTTTTTTGGTGGGGTGTGTCAATCTGATAATCCTAAGAGGGAGGCATAAATGCTGCTCACGTCACTCTGCAAATAGATTACGTGTGAGGGTACGAACATCTATAGCTACTGGTGTCAGTCTTATGAAAATATCTACACTATATACAGTATATATATGAGAAATATGATATAAAATTTAAAGGTTTCCAAAATAACCTTAAAATTTGGCTATTTGGATCAATATTATTAACACTATAAAGATATAAGAAGAAATATATATATATATATATATATATATATATATATATATATATATATATAAAAATTTTAAGTAGTTTTTCCATTCAGATTTCTATAAGCATAAATACAATACGACAGTTCATCGTATGTTTTTTTTTTATGTATATTATAGTCATAAATTAATTCCAAATTCATCCAGTTTAATCAACCTATAACAATTTCCCGGTAATATTTCATGTGTAATTTAAAATATCTCTCACTATATATATATATTTAAGTAGAGAGCTCTATACAGTATAAAGTTAATAATAATAAACATTTTTTTTCCTTTCTTTTTTTTTCTTTTCTTTTCATACTTTTCATGTGCTTGAATTGTTTCCACTCAAGCAGACTATATACCTTGATTGTATTATAAAATATCTGCCGTGTATATATATGATAAAAAAATATATCATATAATATCGTGACGTTCTTTTACTTCTTCATATCCTTTCAACTGTGCCTAAAAGTTACCTTTTAAAAAAATTCTTGTTTAAAGAATAGACAGGTTCTCTTTTTTTTATGTATTATATAAAATAATATTATATAATAATATATATATATATATATATATATATATATATATATATATATATATATGTATATGTATATATATATATATATATATATATATATATATATATATATATATATATATATATATGTGTATATAATCTTTTTTGGATCAAAGACAAGCGCGCTAAACGATAGATGCATGATGAAATAATTTTATTATTACTATATGATGGAAAAAAATGTTTTGCATTACATAAATTTTTTTATATAACAGAAAACTTTTTCTACTTGAATGCTCCGTTAATTTTATGAACATACATTAATTCAGATTTTACATATTTATAAATGATAAGAAAAATAATTATATAAAAGCTTCTTTCTACACATCCATCTTCTTGGTAGTAAAAAAAAAAAAAAAAATAAAAATAAAATACAAAACGTGGGAGTAAAAAAAAAAAAAAAAAAAAAAAAAAAAAAATGCAGCAATGCAAATCACGATTCAATAAATTACACGTATACATAATTTACACTATAAGCAAACTAATTACCAACAACCTATTGAAAAAAGATATACATCCTGCATGACTTTTTTTTTTTTTTTTTTTTTTTTTTAAGTGCGTACCGAATACGTATAATATTATACAAAGTAAAAATGTATATAATAATAATTATACATTAATTATACTACTTCTCTTTTCGAAGAAAGATAAATGATAATAATAATAAAATATCCTGATGTACAGTACTAATTATAATTCATACATTACAAAAATTTACTTTTCTTGTATGCTAATAATAATAATGTAATTTTATTTCATTCATAATTTTTTTTTCATCTTCTTCCTTCTATTTTTTTTTTTTTTTTTTTTTTTTTGCAAACTCATTATATAATTATCAATGATAATATAGTTAGAAAAATTTTTATTACTGTATAATATATTATTACAAATGATGAGTTGGGATTATTTCATTATATTAAAAGCTTTTTTTTTTTTTTTTTTTTTTTTTTTAAGTACGTGTTAGTTCTTGACACGTAAAGCACATCACGCTGTTGATGATGATGATAATTATTATGAACGCACGGGTATATATATATATATATATATATACTCCATAGCATATATTGCAATAAAAAATATACTATTATATAAAGAGGACCTCTAAATAATAATAATAATAAAAACTGAAGGTAGGTAAGCAAGTCAAGCTATATAGCAGGTTGCTGTGCACACGCCCATTTACTCTAGGTCTGTAATCAACTCGGCTACCGGCATTTACCTCCCGCTCGCTTTTTTTTTTTTTTTTTTTTTTTTTTTGCTATTCAAACCAAACCTTATGCTGATGGAATTCCAAACCTTGTGTATAGAAAAAAAAAAAAAAAAAAAAAAAATCTAAGTCACCCACCCTTTTTTATATATAATATACACTCATTAATAGTAGGTTCTTTTTTTGTTTAGTTACTATGTAATCAAATGTCGCTTTTACTGCGATTTAAATGTTCAATTTATAAAGTAATTGTATTTAAAGGCAAATATATATATAATAAAATAAAAAAAGAGAGAAAGAAAAAAAAATTAAAATTGTATGTGTTTTGCTGTTTTTAATATAGACTTTACCTGGTGGGGTGAGCAGGGCAGGGTGCATCATTTGAGGATTCTTCCAATGGCACTCACCTATAACACACAAAAATAACAAAATATTTAAAAATTTGAAGTATTAGAGTATAATAATTTTTATATCTTATAATATACTAACAATAAAAGAGAAAAAAAAATGAAACCAAAATTGCTTCATTTTTTTTTTTTTTTTTTTTTAATAAAAATGTCCAATAATACTCCTCAATGATGGAATGTAATATTAGTCACGCGTGTTTTACTAAAAAGAAAATCGTATACTTCCCAATACATCATTCGTTCCACAATATATATTTATTATAAAAAATTTGACCCTGCTGGAAATGTCCTCAGAAATGTCTATAGAAATCAGTATTTTTCTATGGAAAGTCGATGAATTCTATAGAATTTTTTAAAAGTTCCATAAAAATATAAAAAGTCAATGGAGATTCGTATTTTCTCTATAGAGTTATTTGAAAGGAGCATATTTCTCCTTAGAAGTAACTTAAGTTCCATAGAGATTCTTACAAGCTCCATAAAAAATGTCTATAGAAAGAATAGAGGTCAATGGAATATAAATCTCCTTACAAATTTTGAATGGAGAATAAATGTCTATAGAAGTTTTGTAAGGAGAAATATATCGACAGCACACTAAAAAATTCTAGTAATCAACGGAATAAGTGTTTTTTCAATGGTTATAAGTGTTGATAATTAACGTTTCAAAACTCAACGCTTAAGTACAATTTCACTTTAAACGTTAATTTATCAGCATAAATAGAGTTGATAAAAACCGTCGATTTTCAACGGAATAAACGTTCTTCTCAACCTAATTAGAAATGATATAAAAATTTACTTTACACAATTTCCTGTGTTCTATGCGAAAAATCAAAATATGCATAAGAATAAATAGTGTTTATTTTTTATTCTTTAACTAGAATCAACGAAAAAAAAATTTTGATTTTTTTTTATTTCTGCCCAAAAAGTGCGTTTTTTTCGAAAAGTTACCAACCCGTTAGAAATTTTATTGCATTTTTGGATGTAACTCGATTTTTCATACCCAAATCGGTCATCCAAAAACTTTATTGAACTTGAAAACAGTAATAATGTTAATGTTTTTGCTTTTATTTATCTGAGTAAAACATATAGAAAGTATAAAGAGAAAAAATAACGAACTTTTATTCTTGAATCTCTATAGACTTTTTGTAAAATTTTCTCTATGGAACCGCACCGCCGGTTCCTTAAAAAATTTCTATGGAAGTTATTTTCTCCATATGCCAATTTTCCATAGAATTTTTTCTCTTTTTTTTTAAGGAGATTTCCTAAGAACTTTTTCAGTAGGGGATATCTAACATAGTGATGAATCCATCAAAAATATCATTATTACAAGTATAGTAAAAAAAATTTATATACATTAACATTTTTTTGAAAAACTATTTAAAGTTTAGACGTTACAATAACAGTTTTTTTATTATTATTATTTTCCTTGACTTTTTTTCCCCCTTTTGATTCATTGGTGTGCAATCTACACACCATAAATTCCAATGTAGCCTGGGAAAAAAAAGTGAGTCTAGATTATATGGTTCCGGTTCCGACTGCTTTACTTTAACTTTACTTTGGCGAGGCTTATAAAAATGTACACATATATAATAACAATATCAAAAAAACGACGAGGTGTATGTGTGTGTAAATGTTTATGGCGTTAAAAAACATGGTAATACTTAAGTATATGACGACACCTTATTTCTTTCTTTATATTATAGTACCATGTCTCATCTGAGTGAGTGAGAGAGAAAGAGCGAGAGAGAGAGAGAGAGAGAGAGAGAGAGAGAGAGAGAGAGAGAGGAAAAAGTTCTATAAAGTATGATAGATCCTGTATATATTTTAGATTTTATAAAATTGCTTAACTCAACACAAAAATTCAACATTTTAGCTTTTATATTTTATATTAAGAAAGACAACGGAATAAAGATAAAATAAAAAAATGTTTAAAAAAAAAGATGAAGAAGAAAACATCTTTCCTCACTCAGTTTTGCGTCTGTTATATTGAGAAAAAAAAAAAAAAAAAAAAAAAAAAAAAAAAAAAAAAACGTGGCATGATAGTGAAGTAAGCGAGCAAAACGACGAAATAAAACGACCGGTTCGTCAACTCGATGTCGACCAGTTTCATCGATACATTCCTTTACTTTTTTTTTTTTTTTTTTTTTTTTTTTTTTTTTTTTTTTTTGTAGCTTACACACAACACTCAAAAGTTTTATACATATCGCTCACTCTCTTCAAGAAAACTTCTTCTTGGTCTTCTCTTAAAAAAAAAAAAAAAAAAAAAAAAAAAAAAAAAAAAAAAGTAAAAGATTGTCTATATATGAGTGGAGTCATCATTGACGCTATATGTAGTTGTGGGCTGTCAGCCAAACACTTCCATAATAATAAAAATAATAATAACAATATAACAGTATAGATAATAATGATATTAAAGTTAAAAATTTTAGTTTGTGAAAAAAAATGTATATCATATCGTCACCTTTAGTTTAAATTTTATTACACTAAAAGGTGTTAAATAGAAATCATGTAAGCAGTTTTTCTTCTCTCTTTCTCCCTTCTCATTCATTTTATACTTTTTTTTTGTAAACATCATTAAAATGTTACGTCTGGGTATAAATTTAACACACACTAAGGTGTAAAAAAAAAAAAAAAAAAAGAGTTAATCTTTATAAACTACTTAAGTCTTTTAATAAATACTAGTGATTTTTCCTACAAGTGACCCAGAAAACACTTTTACTTAGCTTTGAGTGTAAATTTAGCATGTAGGCGTTTGTTTTATATAAAATTTATACACCGAAACCGAAAATAAAATAAAAAAAATTCTCATTAATTTGTGCACCTGTGAATAGATAAATGACTATCGTAATTCCAGCTGATCTATTATATCATGTTGTCACACACAACACACAAAATAAAAAAGTAAAAAAGCTCTTCTTTATGCTCTACTATATATAATATATATAAATGACCTAGGTTAACATTAAAAAAATTTAATTATTTTTTAGTTAAAAAAAAATAAATAATAAAGTTTTTTCTTTTGTATTCATGGGTGATATATTTTGTTATATTGTTTAAAATTTAAATTTTAGCGGTATTTAAGTGTGATGAGTGACAGGCAGACAGAACTCGTGTCAAGGGAGGCAGCACGCGGTCTGCTGTCTGTCTGTCTACTTGCTTACTTGCCTGCCTGCCTGCCTACCCGGTGTGATTTATTAACCGGCTCCTGGTGCTCTATCAGTTCTCAAGCAGACAATGACGATTTGTCAGCTCCTTGCAAAAGCTTTACTTCAAAATCACGCGGTCTTTCTTATTATGCAGTATAACAAGCAAGAAACAACATGATTTTTAAAACAAAAGCATATATCACGTCAACAAAATTATTATATAATAATTAATAACAGAGCACAAAAAAACAAACAAAAAAAAAAGTCTTTCTTTATTGCTTACAAATATATAAATATAACAAATTGATAAGTCCGCTGTTTTCTTTCTTTCCTTCTCTCGCTCTGTTATTTTTTTATTATTATTATATTCATAAGGAGGCGTTACAATATGAAAAATGATGTATTATTTTACAGTGAGACATTTATTACATATTAAATAATTTTACTCATCATCATCATAATAAAAAGAAAGAAAAAAAAGATATCCTGAATCGCCGCAACTTTTTCATCCCCGATGAAGAGCAGTTTGCATAACTCACAATTTTTGCAGGCGCTACTTAAAAAAAAATTCTCCCAATACAAATAATATAACAACTTTTTTTTTCTTTATATATAAATTGATTTCTCTTCTTTCTAAGAAAGAAAATAGAAGGAAAAAAAATCTTAATTAAACGTGACGTGCTTTATATTTTATTTCAACACAATATTATTTATTCTTTCAATAAAAAAAAAATAATAAATAAATAAATAAAAAACAAGTCTCACATATAAAAGAGACTTCCTAATGCAGTCAGTTGGGTTTTGTCATGTATATATGGATAATATGTTATTGTGCACGGCTTGAAGGCGAGAGGTGTACGTTTATAATGTGTGTAAGTAAAACGTTGAGTACATTACATACGTATGACCTCAAACAAAGCGTATATGACCTACGTTTTGTATCATTATATATTGACAAGGCTGCTGGTTTTCTGATGTTGCTGCTGCATCTTACTCAAGTCAGCTTTATAATATACTATACAGAGCAACTAAAATCAAGGTGCGGACGTGCGTTAATGTTGAATTACAGCTCCTTTATTAATATCACCATAGACAATAGAAGGGACAATTACACCTTTAAAAAAATTAAGTGTTGTGCTTGAAAAAAAAAACTGTTTTTTATATAAAAAAAAAGTTGATTTAAGATGAGAAATTTTTAACATTTTTTTTTCTCTTCTCTATTACGCAATTCTTACTTACTTACTTTTTTTATTATTAATAAAAGTTCTTGCTTTTTTTTTTTTTTTTTTTTTTTTTACATTTATAGTAAATTATCATAAACGTTTAAGGTACTAAAAAAATACTCTAAAAATATTACAATCACACACAAAAAAATTATACGTGTTTTTGTAAAAGTATTGAAATATTTTCAGTATGGAATGTTTTAATTTTAATCAAAAGAAAAAATCTTTATAAAAAGGGAGTTAGATTTTATATCAGACATTATTATTTTTATTTAAATATAAAAAAAAAAGACAAAAACAGTGACATTTTTTATAACTCGTGTTCATGTTCCAATTAAAATCTTACGAAAATTTTATATAAAATATAATGTTTATTTATTATATATATAAAAAAAAAGGCGGAAACAACATTTTGATATAAATGATACAGAACATTGACAAAAATCAATTTTATATTTATAATATGAAAAAAATAAAATAAAATTCACGCTTGATTATTAAAAAAAATCATTAAATATATAAAAGAATTAAAGTCTAAGAGTTTAAGATTGTTAAAATTCTTAAAATATATTATTTTTCTTTCTTTCTTTCTCTCTCTCTCTCTCTCTTTTTTATTCAGATGACAAGCTAAAGTGACTCGAATGAACCGGTAGAATGCGTTGTGGATAGATGGTTAGTAATTATAAGAGAAAGAGAGATTTTTTCGTTCTTTTTCTTATTAGATCACTCAGTCTTATACTATAACACGACAGGTACTGTGCGTTAAACAAAGATAATAGGATATATATATATATATATATATATATATATATATATATATATATATATATATATATATATATATATATATATATATATTATATATATATATATATATATATATATATATATATAATAAAGTTTGATGATGACACACACAAAATTATATAAGGCAACGTCGCATACGCAAGATTGTGGGAATTTTTATATTATAAAGCACGGGCCGAAGAAGAAAATAAACTATCAACCAAATAAACAACATGATCAAATCTCCAAAAGTATTAAATTTCTTCTTATAAATATATTGTAACTTATCTAACCATGACTCTTCTGTTTTTCTTAATATTGTTATTCATAAATTTTACTTTTTTTTTATTTTATATTATAAGACTATCAAAATAATAATAATAGAGGTCGATATCCTTCGGTAAAAAAAAAAATAATAATAATAAAAAAAAAAAACATTATAATATTAAAAAACATAGATATAATATGTATGGGTCAAATCACAACGGGGTGTACGGTTGAAGCAGTTGGATATCTTTTACGAAACTTATAAGAGAGAGAGAGAGAGAGAGAGAGAGAGAGAGAGAGAGAGAGAGAGAGAGAGAGAGAGAGAGAGAGAGAGAGAGAGAGAGAGAGAGAGAGAGAGAGAGCACTGTGGGAGGGAATGAAAAAAAAGTATAGGTTTTAAAACAGGCTATGTCTCCATGATTTTTGGTCCTGCATTACATATAAAATATAATATACACATGTATATAATATACGGGATGCTGGAATATAAAAAGAAAAAAGAAAATCTTCCCAGCGGGATGGAAGACAGGTAGGTCCAAGGTCACCAAGTGACGTCATCATAAGGTTTTCTCACTGTAAATAAATAGCGTGGGAGGTACTTTTTTTTTTTTTTTTTTTTTTTTTACTCTTGTGACCTCAACTTGAAAGTGAACCCTACTTGCTGCAATTTATATACTATATTATAAAACTAAGGTGTGTGTCAAATATACATTTTTTTTTTTTTTGCCTTTACACAGTCCATCAACATATAAATTTATGTATAATTAATTGGTATAACAAAAATATCTTTATATTTTTGAATTAATGCATAGCGGGTGGTAAAGCATCAAAGCACCGCAAATTTTGCAGATATATAATTTTATATATTTTTTTCTTCTATTTCTTCTTCATCTCTGTTTCTCTATGTTGTTAATGAGAGGCGCCCTTGTAACTTGGCTGACAGCTTTCTATCATATGGTGTAGGCGTCTATACGTACCGGCGCCACTATGACGAACTTAAAATAGAGAACCTTAACAGAGAAGCGACAACCTCATGTTTTAGACAGACCCGCAATGCATCTGTTTTAAAACGCCCGCTAAAAGTACCCAAACTTTAAAGCTAAATGATTGGCTACCCACAAAATTGGAGCTTTCTCATTGGCTAAGAGTATTTTGACTGTCATTTAAGTTTGGGTACTTTTAGTGGGTCTTTCAAAATAAATGCATTACAGGCCTAAAAATGAGGTTGTCACTTCTCTATTAAGGTTCTCTAACTTAAAAGCGATCACAGCGCCAATAATAATAAAATATAATAATATATAATAACAAGAACTATAAACATATGTGAATTAAATTGCGACAAATTTATAAGTGAAAGAATTATATCTATTATGTGTATGCAATAGAATTATTATTTATTATTTTTAAAATACGTATCATTAATAATATTTAAATATATATATATACAGTATATATATAAATAAATAATAAAAAAGCTATTAAAGTTTAATTTTGTTGTCAATGAGTGTACACAAAAGGGGTGGAAAAAAAAGGACCACCCACAAAACCGGTACGAAAGATTAAAACAACTTTGCATAAGACTTCGGGTCTTTTTTTTTTATTTTATTCAAACTTTAACGAGCAAGCAAGCGGCGGCAATTTATGTACACCACAAGACGATGACACGATCACCTCTCTCTCTCTCTCTCTCTCTCTCTTTGCAAAAACCGGACATCACCTCATCTTATATCGTGTAATAAACATCATCAGTCAGTCAAAATAATAATAACTAAAAGATCCGGGACACAAAATCACATTCACAAAAAAAAAAAAAAAAAAAAAAAATCATGATAAAGATTTTTTTTTTTTTTTTTAAAGTTTTGTTCCTAATCTGTGGGTAGTTTATGACTCTCTACAACACCACGTGGTTGTATATGTATAAAAGATGTATTTGAAACCAAGAGGTGTGGCTATTCAGATCTGATTCTCTCTATATAACATAATAGCACATATAAATACCATCGCTTTTCTCTGCAACTGGTTTTTTACTTCTTATATTGCAACTTCTCCTGTCTTTTTTTTTTTTTTTTTTTTTAACAATATCTTTTTTTTTTCTGCTCGTGCCCGTAAAAGTGTACTATGAGATAGTATAAAAAAAAAGTATAGTACTCCTCCCAAAAATATTTTCTTCGTTGCTGATCTTATAGCTTACTTTACGACATAATAGCGAGAAAGAAAAAAGGACAGAAGAAAGAAAGGACCTAACAGATTCTTCTTACTTTTTTTTTCTTTTATACAAGACCTCGAAAAGATACGATGTTTCAATGACCTATCAAAGCAATGTGTATCCCGTCATAAAAACACATAAAAAAGACATTTTTTTGCCCCTCTCGTCAAGATCCTTTCTTTTATATAACTCCCACATTATTTTTTTAATACATTATAAAAAATCAATAACATTAAATTCCACATGAATAAGCTTTAACCTTCTCGTGTTAAAAAAAAAATAATAATAATAAAAAAATATATCAATTTTATAATTATATCAAATTATTATTATTTCATCGTAATCACGTCCAAGTAATATAATGCGACAAAACGAGACGTTTTTTTTTTTTTTTTTTTTTTTTTTTTTAATTTCGTCATGACTGCAGTATAGATACGTTAATTAGCCGCAGCGTCGAGTGCAGCCGTGACTGTTGCAATCAGAGAGACAGGGATGCACTTTTTGTTCACACAAAATGCACACTCATCATTCCCGTAATTCTCTCTCTCTCTCTCTCTCTCTCTCTCTCTCTCTCTCTCTCTCTCTCTCTCTCTCTCTCTCTCTCTCTCTCTCTTCCTCTCTCCGTCATTTCACGATCAATAAAAACAATTTTACAACAAACATAGTACATCGACCCTTTATACATAATAATACAAAGCATAGTCTACTATATAAAACAATACTCATTATTTTTTATTTTAACAATAATTAATATTAAGTCTAAAAAAAAATCTTTTAAGGTGTGTATTGTTAATATTATTTTTTAAATATAAAAAAAATCAGGTTTAATATATTTTTAGAGAGAGAAAGAGAGGGATAAGTTATTATAAGGTTATGATCAGCTGTACACCTAAGCGATGATGAAAAGTAATATACCTTGTAAAGAACCACGCCTCATTCGCTCATCGGGATAATTAATTAAGAAAAGTAGCTATCTATCAAAAATGCTTCTGCTATATACATATACATCAAAGTATATAATATAATATATAATATTATAAATTTTTTATTATAATTGAATTTAAAAATTGATATTTATCATATTTTTATATTAAATAAAGTCGAGGTACCAGCATGAAGTATTATTATAATATATATATAAAATATTATTGATTAAATTAGAGCAAAAAAAGGACAAGTAAGGGGGTGTATGTACATATTAAAATAAAAAAAAGATGTGGTTACATACATATAATTTAAAATAGACCACTCTAAAAAAATATTACTTATACATTATTTGATGGACGATTAATTTCAATTAAATATAATAAAAAAAAATGTGACAATATGTCAAGATTAATTTAGTTTATTATTATTATGATTATGATTACAGCATCACCTGTTTTTTTAATATAATAATGTGTGAAAAGAAATACCTTAAAAATGACGTGTATATTTTTATGTATTTTCTTTGAATTAAAGTTTTTTTTTTTTTTTTTTTTTTTTTTTTTCCAGAATGTAAAAAATGTACATTTTCGACGCAATTTGATAGTGTCACGTGCGACTTATTTTGTTTAGTATTTCTGCGAATTTTAGCCAGTTAGTATAAAAGCTAACCAAGCAGGCGGTCGGTTTTTCTTTTCTTATATATACACACCTATTCATTTTTAATAATATAAAAGATATCGAAGTATAATATATAGAATGAAGAATTGGGAGTTAGTTATATAATATTATATTGAGAATTGCTGACTGCCACACACAACGTTTTCATTCCAATGTTATTATTATTATTATTATTATTAAAGTTCATTTAGTGCTGCATGTTTGAGGTGGAGTCATGTGACGTCATCAAATGTCATCACTGTTTTTTAAGATGGTGCACCTCGCCCAATATTGTGAGAACCACCCTTACTTTACATGAGAGAGACTATCGACTTAATACTGAATATGCATTGTCACTGCTATACAATTAGATCACCTAATTTTTTTTTTTATTATTATTATTGAGATGAATAGTTTTTTAGTTTTCTATATGTCAGTCTTTTGTATTATTATATATATTTTTATTATTTACAATAATAACCTGCAGGTGTTTTAATTACAATTGTCACAATGATTATAATATAATTAAGAAATCATGATAACAAGATATTTTTTATATACATGCTGGAGGAAATAATTGTGGTTAACGAGAATAATAAAGTGAATCAGATAAAATAAAAATATATACACTGTTGGAATTTTTCAATTTTAAAAATAAGATTTAGGTACTTTTCTTTTCTTTATGCACTGCACCCTCTCTCTCTAAAAAAAACATGATTATTTCATCTATGCAGTTGGCAGATGTCATTGCAATCAAAGTATAACAATGTGGATAAAGTATAAAATAAGCTTGCAGCTAGCTCTATATGCTATATAGCCAAGCAAATAGGCAAGCAAAACGCAAAAGCAAAGCGGCTTACTTACTTACGTATGTTTGCCCGCTGACTATATGCTTACATTGTATCCCAGGGGGCGGCGTAATCCCAACTTAATAACAAAGCAAAGCCGCGCGCTATACAAGCATCAGGAGGGGGGGGGGGGAGAGAGAGAGAAATTGACCTCTCTCTCTCATTCCCTGGTGACAACATGCAAATCATGCACCTCATTGTCACCAACCTTCATTCCACAACTCACACGCAGAAACAATTAAAAACAGTACAAAAAAAAAAAAAAAAAAAAAAAAAATTGTCCCACGAAACTTATATCATCTCCCCTTATATACTTAGAGGGAGAGAGAGTAATTATTGTATGTAGAAATGAGCAAAAGTTTGCTAAGAAATTGGATCTTATAGTTAGAAATTATTCTTTCTTTACGTATAACAAACAATACGAAGAAGAGATGTAAGAACAAATAAACAAGCCATCAACAACTACAGTATAGGGTTGTGAACTCCACTAATAAACCTTATGTTATTTGAGCTCAAATTCACAGAAAAAAAAGGGGTAAACTTAAGTTTTAGATAAACATACATAATATATAAAAGACGAAAAACAATTCTCTTTCTTCACACACATAAGAATGATGCCTTAAAAAAAAACAGTAATACAACAAGTCTTTATTTTCACGTACATTATAATAACTTAAAATATTTTAATTAATTATACACTTGAATATTTTATACATAAAAAAAATGTTATATGTAAATTAGAAATAATAGTTTAAGAAAGAGACTATTTTGTGGGTTATTATAATAATGTAAATTACAAATTTTTCTTTATAAACAACTTTTTAAAGATGTTATGCGATGTATTTTTTTATTTTTTTTATTATAATATACGTATATACCAAAGTTGTAGTACAGTATACACCCTATAACATTAGGTATGTAGTATAGTCCAGGCTGTTACTGTATATGCTATAAAAAATCTCATGAATAATTCTTTGCTCACCACCATAGTAACTAGATTAAATAATCATTAACGCACTTTGACAGACATTTTATCTTGACTCTCGTCTCATCATCCCTTATTATTATATTCTATTTTCACCCTCTTTTACTTTTTTTTTTTTTTGTCGTAAAAACTCTTATTCTCTACAATTTTATACTCTGGGATAATTTTTATTTTCCTACTTTACAACTTTTTTCCCAGTCATTATATTTTAAAAACAAACCTTTTTTTTTTAAACACTCATTTTTCTGAGCTATATCGCAAAATAATAACAATAATAAAACTGATTTCAAATGTGACATTGAAAATATTTAACCCTTCAAAAATTTCCAAATTAAAAATTATTTAACAAAATAATCTTCATGACTAATTATAGAAAATTTTAACGCAAATTAGATAAAGTGACAGTGGTTTTAAATTATATAAACAACCCTTTCCATGAAAAAAAAATCCGTATAAAATATTATTAAGCAAAACAAATCAAAATCTCTCTGCGTGTAAAACTAATTTTCAACGCATACAGAAAAAAAAAAAAAAAAAAGCATAGACATTGATTTTATTTTTATTATTGTTTTAATATAAACATGAAATTGCTCTCCAATAAAAGGTATATATACATAGATACGTACGTATAAAATATACATTTCACACTTTGTTTATATAAATACGTATACTGTAATAATACATAGAGTGAGAGAATAATAATAATAATAACAACAACTATGATGGTATTGCCATATACATATAGATATAATATAACAACAAGCAGGTATCATGTTTGTCAAATGTTTTATGGTGAGCCGTCATATACACAGCAACCGTAATGTTACAGTTCTATCACACCCCCGCCCCCTTTTAACCATTACATTGAGAGAGAGAGAGAGAGAGAGAGAGAGAGAGAGAGAGAGAGATGCAGCAATAGTGACAAGCCAAAAAAAAAAAGATGAATGCTTGTCGCCATGTAACGAGTATTGCATATGATGATGATCAACGAATCATGATGATGTCACGGCTCAACTACGTCACTTCCGTATATCAAAAAATCTAAAGCAAAATCCATCGAGAGAGAGAGAGAGAGAGAGAGAGAGAGAGAGAGAGAGAGAGAGAGAGAGAGAGAGAGAGAGAGAGAACTATAAATGACACTAACACATCACTACATATATATATGAAGTCCATATTCGAACCGGACATGATCACAATATAGTTCCTATAACTTGTTTTGTTTTACATAATACAAAACATTATATAATATGAACAATGTATAACATTACATGGGGTTATAAATATAATTTTATATATATATATATATTATAATATTATTATATATGTGTGTGTGTGCTGTATACCCAACGTATAGACTGCATAATATATAAATACATTCAAAGTGTAAATATACAAAATGGTTAATATATGATAATTATAATATGTACTTAATGTCATTAAAAGTAATAATTAAATCATTTTATTTTATATAATAATAATAACAACAACAGTAAAAAAAAAAAAAAAAAATGTTATTATACAAAACAATATAACCATATACTTCAAGTCATAATTTTGAATAATTTAATAATTATATAAATTTAAAATAATAAATATTAAAGTAATTAAAATCATGTAACAAAATTTTTGGTGTGTAAACAAAATGAATCAGAGTAATTTAATGTGAAGTTTATCACCATTTTTTTTTTTTGTATTTTCATTACTCCATTATATAAACACTTAACTTAATTACATAAAAATATACAGTAATCATCATAACATACAGTCCATAGCAATTTTTTATATATACGAGAGAGAGAGAGAGAGAGAGAGAGAGACAGAGGAAAAATACTCGTTCTATAAATGTGATTCATCAAACAGTAACACTCGATAACAAGAAGTTTTATAAATATATAATTTAAAATTATTTGAAAAATTACTCGTTATAAAAAATATATATAACATCAATTTTCATTTCAAAGAAAACATTCTATATTTCTGAAAAACAACATCTTTTTGATATCTAAAAGAATGATCGTCCAACGTCACATACTGTATAACTTGAAATAATAAGAATAAAAAAAAAAAAAAAAAAAAAATGTACATAAAAATAAAGTTGAATTTTTTTTTCTTTCTTTCTTGTGTTTATATCGCAAACCACGTCGGCGTTTCATTGTAAATTAGTCAAGATAAAAACTTATTAACGAGCGAACGTATATAAAACAAAAGCAACAACGAAATTATCAACACTCGACTTGAAAATAATATAATATATATAAAAGGAAAAGGCGACAAAATTGTTTAAACAAGTCACATTTTTGTCAAATGACCTTGAAAAAAACGAGATTTTTGCGGTTTTTTAGTAACGCAATTTTTAGTTCATCCATGTATGTAGTATGCAGTCTCTTAACTTTATTTAATAGTATACCTCACTACGATACACATCAAATTGCATATAAACCTAGCAGGGGTGCCATACTTATATCATTATGCAAATATATTGAAGTGTGTGAGAGAGAAGAAGAAGAGAGGCTACCGAAGAAATGAAATTTTCCACCCCATTGGAATTCAATACCATCATACGTTTTTTTTTTTTCTTTCCACTAGATTTTTTTTTTTTTTTTGGTAATGGGATTTGGTGGGTGCCAATGTGATTTCATGTTTAAAATTATATATATATATATATATATATATATATATATATATATATATATATATATATATATATATATATATATATATATATATATAAAGCAAGCTAGCAACTATTCAAAAATTCAGAATATATTTTTTTCCTTGTGAAAGAAAGAACAAAACGCCACAGTTGAATAAAATTATAAAATAATTAGATTGTTTCATATAACAAAAGATAGAAATTGCAACCCCCAATTCTTTCTCTTTCTCTCTCTCTCTCTCTCTCTCTCTCTCTCTCTCTCTCTCTCTCTCTCTCTCTCTCTCTCTCTCTCTCTCTCTTTTTTGCTGCTGCTGCTGCTATACAGTATACTGCTGCTTGTCATATTTTAAAATCTAATTATATTTAACATTCTCATGTATATATAATTTTTTAATACATATAACTTCATTTATATTTTATATATAATATTATAAGGAAAGTATAAATTTATCAAATTACAAAATATGTAACGTAATAAAGAGTATATAGAAGTGGATCTAATTTTCACTATGCAATATATAATTAAATATCAAGTTTTAAGGCATGAAAAAGACTTGATGCAGTAATGATGTTATGGAAATTATAATTTTAGTATATATATATATATATATATATATATATATATATATATATATATATATATATATATATATATATATATATATATATATATATATATATATATATATATATATATATATGAGATGAGAAAGAGAGAGAGGTTAATGTAATTATAATAATGAGTTTATGAGACGCACCTGCAACCAATGATGGAAACAATAAATGAGAGAAAGAAAGAAAAAATTTTTAATATAGCATCATTAATGGTACGATATTGCACATCAATTCAAATTGAATTAAATTTTATAATGTTTGTCCTATATGGTATAGTATATATTTATTTTAATCACGTACTTTATGTATATATATAATATATATATATATATATATATATATATATATATATATATATATATATAGCAACTGCAAATTAATTAATTCATCTTTTACAACTTTGTTTTATTACTCTACATCAAAATAGTTCATAAAATACTTTAATTAAGAAAATTTTAAGATTTATTTTCTTTTGATATACGTATATATTATTATTATTATTCAACAATTAAATTAAAAAAAAAAGTATATAATGTTACAATTTAATTATTTTATATATAAAAAATATTTATATAATAATCACTTCAAATGAAATCACACCATTTTTTTTTTTAATTGCTTTGGCAAGTTTCATTATTAACAATAGAATTTTTTGATGTCATATACAGTTTTGTTACTTTATATAAAATAAGCCAGTTTCATATTATGAAGCCAAGTAAGGAGAGAAGGAGAGAGAGAGAGAGAGAGAGAGAGAGAGAGAGAGAGAGAGAGAGAGAGGTCCATCATGCAGTAATTAGAGACATAGCGGCGGGTGTTGTAATTATCCTTGCAAGAAGATTAAAACAAAAGATCTTACTGTCGAGTAATTATCACAGTAAGGGGGCGCACATATACATAAAAAAAATATCACTCCATAGGAACCGTATATATATATATATATATATATATATATATATATATATATATATATATATATATATATATATATATATATATATATATATATATATATACATTTATATTGTATATATTCTAACTATTATTGCAGTAGAAAAAGGGGAAACATTAAAATTTTAATATCTTGCCTTACTGTAATTTAAAATTGAATATTAAATTCTTTTAAAATAATAAAATGTGTGTTGTTGTTTCTTTTTCACATACGTATAAAATTTGTGACTTTACATATTCTAATTCTTTTTACGGTAATATTTTGACATGAAACTATATAAACATGATTGTTTATTATTTAATAACACTTTTACTTATTATTACCCATATACCCTTATAACATTAATTTAACTTCAAAGAAAAAAAAATTAATAAATAAATAATAAAACCAGTCTTGTAAATTAACTTATATATAAAAGAAAAATATATATATTTTATTATTATGTTATTTCCAAATAAGAGAAAAAGTTTTTTTTTTTCTTTTTGAATGTCACAAATTTTAATGTCTCACTTTGTTGATGAAAAGTTAGTGTCATCATCCCTCTCCTCTCTCTCTCTCTCTCTCTCTCTCTCCTTGACACTAAAGTTACATACGCTATACGCAAATCTACATATAAACAGCTATATAGCAAAAAGTTGTGGTGTATATATGATGGTATTACATATTCACATGTATGTACACGCATGATGTTTTAGTATGGGTATGTTTATGCTCATTAGTACATTCAGAGGCTACACGCACGTACTGTATGTATATGTACCTTGCAAGTTGCTTCATTAGTAAAGTCATAATGTCACACGCCATATTCTCTCTCTCTCTCTCTCTCTCTCTCTCTCTCTCTCTCTCTCTCTCTCTCTCTCTCTCTCTCTCTCTCTCTCTCACTTTTAAAATAAACTTTTATATATAAATAACGCAACTCTTACATATTTACCTGTCGTGTTAATTATTATTTAAATCATATGGGTCAAAAATATGCAATTTAATTATATAAAACACCCCTCTCTTTTAAGTATTTTTTATTTAAATAAAAGACCCTTACACTCATCAATTTACATTACAATATAACATTAAATATATTTTTACTTAAAAAATATATATATTTTTCACATTTTTATTAGATAAAATTGATAGGATTGTCATAGCAGCACAATATTTCACTAACAGTAAGTGCAAGTGGGTAGGTGGGTGGGTGGGTGGGTGATGATGCGGGGGTTGATGCGAGAGACAAGTGACAAATGCCTCTCTCTCTAACTTAGAGAAGGCGCTGCAGTCTTCTAAAGGGGAGTACTGCATTAACTTAGAGGGAAAGAAGAAGAAGAAGAAAAAAACTTATATATTTTTTCCTTACTGAAAGTAAGTAAGCAAGCAGACTTCCATTAGCAACGTTTTATATAAATATATATACACACACAAAAAAAAAAAACCCTCTCTTAGTAAAGCGATAATATTAAAAATTACTTCTTTTTTAACAGTGCCATCATACGGAGAAACTATAAGTTATATATTTATTTATTAATTTTTATGACATTTCTATATATGTTAACTATATCATATGACAATTTAAACGATTCTATATAATTTTAAAAAAAATAAAAAAGAGGAAGGGAATTTTTTTGATTATTTCTATATAAAGCAGATTGCGTGAAGTTTCTTTACGGGTGGTAAAAAACTTTATGAAAGACATCAAAAAAATATAAAGACAGGCATACAAAACGTAACACAGCAGGATTTATGTTATTATTATTTTGTATTCTCTTTATTTATTTTTTTTTCCTTCATAATATAATCAAGTAATACTATTCTTAAAAACATACACCTCAAATAAAGTATTCTCAATATCGTTCGCAGTTGGAGTCAATATAATACTGATATCACAATCAGAGTGAGTGAGAGAGAGAGAGAGAGAGAGAGAGAGAGAGAGAGAAGAATTTTTATTTAATATACATAATATATTTAGTGAAAGATTTGCATACAAGAAGCGTAATAAAAATGCTATACGGAGATTTTTTTTTAAATAAAATGATTGATAGAAACCAAAGCTATAATATGTGATGTATATAAAAAATGTTTTGAACGTATTGAAAAAAATATATATATTATGCGAAGACTACCCGTGATGTTTTTTAGACCACATATTATACATACATCGCTATATTATAAGATGTTTGGTTTAATGAAAGAGTCGCTTTGTTGGCTCATCTCATCTCATAACCCGCGAGCTACAGAGAGAAAGAGAGAGTGATGTGAGTTGCACTAAAAAAAAAAAAAAAAAAAAATACACCCGCCCTAAAGCAGAAGAGTGAAAGAGAGGCGGTTTTTTCACTCTGGAAACAGCGCCCGCCACGAAACTTGGAATAAAAATAACCACACATCACACACACACATGAGGTGGGGGGGGGGGGGGGGCAGGCGCATGACGCCTGTGCACCACACATGGGCTCAAGAGCCACATCAGAACGGGGTAAGAAAAAAAAATTACCAGAAAAAAATTTCTCTTTTTTTTTTCAGTAGCAAAGCAAAGATGCATCAAAAGCACCACCTCTCTCTCTCTCTCTCTCTCTCTCTCTCTCTCTCATTTGATGTAATCTTCATATAATATATTACAAAGTAATTAACATAAACATTTTATTACAATTTTTTATACATAATACATAATTTACCACTTATATTGTTACTAAATATTATTTTTTTATCAAAATATAATAATATATTTAAAAAAATATAATTTATGATCCTATAATAAAGAATAAAAAAATTAAAATCTTGACAAATTAATACATAAAAAAAATAAAAACTGTTGATTAAATTTTATAGACTTCATAAAAAAAAACTCTAACTTTAAATTTTTTTTCCCAAGTGGAAAATTTTAACACTTGAATTCACACAAAATAAAAATCTTTATAATATATTTTATAGTGTGTAGTATACTTGTTTGATACGTTAACGTAGTGATCAGATTGTTGCGGTAATGTTTCAAGTACACTTAATGTCAATCTCAGTACGTATGGAGGGTGACAAGATTCCCACATCCCCACATCCCCCCCCCCCCCCAACCCCATGTCACCTATAGGCATGCATGGGGCGCCTTTCTCTCTCAACTTAACTCACTCACTTCTCACGCAACAAAAATTATTACTCTCTCTCTCTCTCTCTCTCTCTATGCTTCTTCTTTTAACCACATTACTGATCATTACAAAGACCCTATTGTTGCAATATCAAACATCATTGCCACCTCTTGTCATTGTTAAATTACGTACGTTGAGTACAAAAATTTCTTATATTGTATCACTTTTTTTTTTCTTTTACCTTTCTGTATATTATTTAAAATAGTAATGTTAAAAAAATAAATAAAAGCAAAAATAAAGGAGGGGTGCATTTTTTTCTTCTTTTTCTTATATATTATAGCGGTTCTTCCTTTATTTTTTCTATTCAAGGATTACAAAATGCTTGCAGCCAGCTTTGAATTTTTCCTTTGTGATTCTCAAAAAAAAAAGTATATTTTTAAGGGTGTGTATAGGTTATGTTATAATATGTATAAAACGTTATTTAAGAATAAGGATGGAAGATGAAGAAGAAAAAAAAGGACGAGTATGAGGACGAGGGTTGTATTAAAAGGGGGTTAGAAGGTCATTGCACCAATGTAAAAGAAATATCGGAGATGCTTCGCTGAATTTCAATCCTTTTTTTATTTTTCTTTTTTTTTTAATGCAACGGATTGAACTTATAATACACAAATCACAAAGTTAATCTTTTTTTTTTTTTTTTTTTTTTTTTTTTTACCAAATTTAATTTACCGTAAAAACAACACAAATTTTTCTTTCGCTGTAATGGAATAACAAGAGCAATATAGTATTATATATATATAAATATATATTTTTTAATAAAAAAAATTTTTTAAAGATATATTATTATTATATATAATATAAAAATATATATAATATATAAAATTGTACACAATATTTACTTTATAAAAACATTTTATCGGTAGTAAAAGTTGTTACAATAAGTTTTCTATGCTATAATATAATGACAATAACGACGACACACACACAAAAAGAGATTGTTATTATTATTTGGCATTGTACACGTTTTTATGTCATTTCAAGTACTCTTTACATAGAGAGAAAAAACCGCTGTACGATAAGGGCTGTATTTGTTAACTTAGGACTTGGTTCAAAATAAATTCACGGAAATATAAAAGGATTTTTTTCTTCTTATACATGACGATAGATGATATATAATGCAATTTTATTGAACAATAGTTTTCTTGTCCCCAAACACGGTGGTCTTTTTAATATAAATAATAAAAAATATATTATATAAAAAAAAAAAAACGCAAGCTGCTATATTATGCACCTCCCGCACTTCAATATACATGAATAAAACTGTAATGAACATACACAATGCAATTTAGCGACCCTTTACTACGCAGGTAACTTATATAAAAATAGAATGCATGAGTATCTGTTTTATACATTTTTTTTATATAAAGAAATACTCTTGAATCTTTTTATAAGAAAAGTTAGATATGAATTTTAGTTGATGATGAAAAATCTTATATTTAGAATAAAACTGTCATTTTTATATTCAAATTAAAAAAAAAAAAAAAAAAAAAAAAAAAAAAAAAAAAAAGAAGAAGAAGAATAAGACAAGGAATTTTTATAATGTTTTCAGTCATCAAAAAATATACATAAAAGTTATATAATAAGAAAAAGAAAGAAAAAAAATAGAGAGAGAAATGAAAGAAAAGCTTATGTCAGGAAACGTCAAATGATAGGCGCCTTGCATGACAGTTTCTTATCATTTCCTTGGTGTTTTATAAACGTAAAAAGTGTTATTATTACTTTTTTTTTTCTTTTTTCCTTCTTTTTTTTTTCTGTTACAATATTAGCATGGTCCAGCACCATCTATACAAAAACGTTTTTGATATCAACACCTATAAGAAAATGTCTTACATCTTTTAGAGCCAGAGAAAGAGAGAGAGAGAGAGAGAAAGAGACAAAGAAAAGGCTTTTGTTAGATTTCAAATGTCTTGGCAAAGATTTCTCTACCCCCTTCTTGTGATGTTCTTATCTAACTTTAAGAACAATTCCTAACATAGGAATTAGGTGTTGCTGGTTGCTCGTTAATTTAACTCTTCAGCTTTTGTGACATTAAAATCAGACAAGAAACTTGGGAGTCACTGCATTTTACACACCAAGTTGCACAGAAAGACGTATACTGTACATATATAGAAAGAGAGACGTGAGAGAGGGTAGGTGTGAATTAAAATCTCATAATATATATAAACTTTCGTATGTGTAATATAATATGAACGACATACATATAGGGAGCTTTATTTGAGAACTGCATCGATTCTCATATAGTAGTGTTCTTTTTCTCTCTCTCTCTCTCCCTCGTTTACTACACACAAAAAATTCTTATCAAACAGTCTAGGAGGGGCTGCCAGGTCTGATAAAAACAAATGACAACGACATAGCGTCTCCTATAAAGCTTTAGGTCAGAAATTGGCTTTGCAATTCTTTCCACTTTTTTTTTCATCCTCAATTTCATTTTCTTTGCATCACATAGAATGATTTTTTTTTCGTCCCCTTTTTTCTTGACAAGAAACAAAAAAATTCATTTGCAGACAGTCCACGTTTCCGACTGTATTATAATATACATTTTTCTAATGCCACCCTTAAATTGGCAATTTTAATCAAGATGCTGACTACATTAAATATTCGTTGCTTTTTTTTTTTTTTTTTTTTTTTTCTTTTCTTTTCTCTTTTTTGTTAAACAAGATAAAAATGTAACGAAGGAATAAAAGGGAGGTAAAAAAAAATAATAATAATAAGGGGGACAAAAAAAAGTAAAGGGGAAAAATTAAATGCGTAAGTTAATGAAGAAAAATATCATATTTTTTCAATGACGCATATACTTTAATGTTTATATATATTTTTTCTTTAGATAATTATTTAGTTAGAAAAAAAAAGGGAAAATTATCAGCATTGAAATGTAAAGAAGGCGATGAAAATTTTGATATAAAGTTTTCAACCGCATGAATTGATAAGAACAAAAGTCAGTTCTTATTTCATTTAATAATATTTATTTCATCACGTAATACAAATAAAAATACAAATGCAAATAATAATAAAAGTGGCACTGGGGTGGTCCTGTGAGAAAATGACTTTAGATGACATACACTATTCATTAACATTTGAGTTGAAAAAGCATCAAGAAAAAAAATATATATATATATACATTACAATTTTTGAATCTCAGGGGTATGTATATAGTACTTCCCTAATATATATAAGAGTTTGAATAGCAAGTGAAAAATGTGTCCCCAAAGTACAAAGTGAGAAAAAAAAGTAAAAGATATATAGAGAGAGCAAAGAGAGCAGGAATGCGTGCGTGATATTAAAAAGTTTAAATAAAAAAAAGAGATACTTGGCACTGCAATATAAATTACTTTTTGGTGAAGTAAAAAAAAAATAATAAATAAATAAAAAGAGGGTTGTTTGTGTGTGGCCTTTCAATACATCTTATTTTAAATACATATTTATATTTCACAACATAATTATATAATTTTATAAATATAACATTAAAAAAACATTGCATTATGTTTTTTTTTTTTTTTTTTTAAGAACTATAGTATTTACTATAATATACACGTGATTGCATTTTTATTTGAATTACTTATATACTGATTCGACCCAATTTTACAGACAAAACGTTTTTTTCTTATAAACTTTTCTCTATCGTGTCTCTCTCTCTCTCTCTCTCCCCTTTACTTGATGTGTCTATAGCTATAGTATAAATATAAATAAATACAAACAGTACATCAATTTGTTCACAGCAGGATCTATACGGAAACAATTCAGTAAAATAAAATGAGTGTAAAGAGAAAGATCAATATAGACAGAGCGAAAAGAGAGAAAAAAAGAAGCTAATATTCACACCCCTAAAAATTGGTATATGTATATATTATATATTTTTTTTATAATATTTATAGAAATCAATAGCACTTATACATTTAGCACACCAATGTGAATCTATTCATATATAAATAAAAATTTGTTCATGTTGTATAGTAATCAAATTTATTTTTCTATGGTTTATTTGCTTGGCTTCACATTTACAATGTCATGAACATTTCCATAAAACGTGCATGTGCGCTTCCATTATATAAATATTTTTTATATTATATTATATTATTTGTATAATAAAGAACAAAATGAAAAAAAAAAAGTGAGTTGACCTAAACGTTATATAAAACGATGAGTGAGCAAAAAAAAAAAAAAAAAAAAAAAAAAAAAAAAAAAAAAAAAAAAAAAAAAAAAAAAATTGCGTATATTTTAACACGATGAAAATATTGCTCTATTAACAACAAAGATATGTCATTAATTGTTATAACTAATAAACATTTGACATGCTATCACAGAAACTTTGTGATATTATATATATCGTATACTTGTCAATCCTACATTACCAACTAATCTGTCATATGTAAAACACTAAAAAAACTAAAACTAATACGTTAAAAAAAAAGGGTCTTCATTATTAAAATTACAATAATTGAATGTTTTTTAACTTGAAAGATTTTAATTGTAATTATTAAGTGACAGTTCAAAAATTATAATATACAAAAAAAAAAAGGATTTAATAATTATATAAAATATTATCTCATTAAAAAAGACAATTAAATCATTCTTTTCATAGTATATGGCACATGTTTAATCTCCTGTATTATCGTAGTTATAAATTGATCATTATTATATGAGAACGGCTTTGCATCAATGTTTTTGTTTTGATTCTCAAACAGCTGATTCACGTAAACCACCATCTTTTTTTTTATCATTTTTGAATGAAAAAAAAAATTTTTTATTTTTTTTTTTGGTAACAAAACACGTTGTGAGAAAAATAATATTTTTAGATAAAAATATTATTCTTTTTTTTTTTTTTTTGTAAAACTGATATTTTTCTTTTGAAAACAGTGCAGAGGTATATAATATAGATTTGTGAACGACACGAGCACAAAAACCCATCATCATTCTTCTTGATATTGTAGGAGGTGTAACTAGAGATATACCCCCGGCAGGCTACATCACACACAATGCAAAACTAAAGAGAGAAGGGGGCGCTAATATGATGCTACTTACATAAGGGAAAAATGATTATGAAGCAAGTAACGTCCCATATAAGAGAACAAGTGTACTGTTACAACCAAATTATGGCAGCCCAAATATCCGTAGGGAATTAAATTAGTAGTATATAGAGGCAATTCAAAACGTGCTTAGAAATTTTATTAATAATAATCATAATAATTTATATATATATATTTAAATATTATAATAAATATTAAAATATGAATTTAAATTGTTAAAATAATTAATGACTTTGAATGGTAAACGTGATTGACTTTATTTCCAAAATGATTGATATGATATATTTTCCACACGTATACTGTGTCCTCTATTGTCTATGTGATATTCACGTCATACATGGTAGACTGCTTGGAGTATGAGCAAAGCAGAACAAGTATTACCCTGGCTATTAATGAAGCGAGAGATTCGACTTCCCAATTTATGACTTTTGCGATAAAATTACTCTGATAACGTCGTCACCCATGGGATACAAAATACAAACAATGACTTTTTTTTTTTAACATTACTGTCCTATCTTTCTATGCAAATAGTAAAAAAAAAAAAAAAAAAAAAGACAGGAACAGATTCTTATTTATAAAAAGAAAAAATTGCATTTCTCAAATAATAATTCAACATTTTTATTAAAATTTTATATTCAAATCAGACGAAACAAAACAAATAATATTATATATATATATATATATATATAAACGTGATGCCTCTAATATGACAATTGACATATCAAAAAACATGATATTAAAATAAAATAAATCATTTTCACAACGCACGTGTCGAATCTCATTAATTTTTTTTTCTCATATAGAGACTATAATAAATAAATTTATAGTTTTAGTAAGTAGTGATATCAGTTATGAGCTATTTATCATATATATATTTTTTTTTTCTTATTTCTAAAAGACAGATATTGTGGGTGCAAGTCTGCGGTCATTGCGTGTAAGATAAATAAAATATTGACCCATGTCATAAGTTATAAAGACACTCAAGAAGTATATAGAAAAAGGTTATGACCTTTTATGGACCACCAAATCTAAGAATGACCTCAACATTTATAAGAAATAGAGTAATAACATCTCATCTTTAGCTTCTTGTTATTATAATATAGTATTTATTATATACATGTTTACATAACATAAATCAAACTAGCAAAAAAAAAAAAAAAAAAAAAATGTCACTAATTATCAACAAGGAAAGTGTCGAGCTATATAAATTTGATATATTTTTATTTTATTGTTTTGTTTTAAATTTTATAGTGTGTGTGTGTGTTATATAAGTTATCGCATTGTAATATGTTATTATATGTATACGTAAAAATAATATCCATACGGAAAATTCGTCGCAATTAAATTTATCTACGGTCTGATTAACAAATGTAAATTGAATTTTTGTTTTTCTTACCTGCTTCGCTGTTGTTGTCTCCACTCTGTTGCGAACTGGGGGGCTGAGAAAGCGGGCCAGGAGTGCCCCCCGAACCTGGGGACCGCACGTCCTCATTGCCGGCACCAGGGTACGACAGAGACGAGCTCGGCGGCCTCTGAAAGCACACGGACCATTTTATTAGACTTCAAACACACCTACAATATTATAAGAATTAAAGAAAAAACATTTTATGTTTACACATAATTTTCTTTTAAAAAAAAAAAAAAAAAAAAATCCTAACTTGCAGGATATATTTAAAAAATATAATAATAATGTCCTATTTTCTTTGCCTAAAAATATTTATTTCATTTGCAACAAATATTTTTTAATAGATTGAAACAAAAAACTAAAATTTCTCTTTATGAAACTAAATAATTATACAGTGTACGTTATACCAGTACGTTAAATTACACAGTAACGAGCACTTACAACAAGTGGGAAAAAAAAATTAAAAAAAAAAAAAAAGAAAAAAAAAAAGAGAGAGAGAGAACCAACAATTACCCTGTCATATATGTATAGTGACCAATTTTAGAAACCTAATATTCATTACATATATAATTTAAATTTTTGTGAATCTTCTTTTTTAATATTTTAATTAAAATTATTATATATATAATTATTATCTTTTATCTCTATTCCAAGTTATGATGTAATGTGATCACTAAACAGAGAGTTAGTTAATGATATCTGTGTGGTCAAGCCCATGTGAAGCTAAAAGCAAGGCACCATACGCCTACGCAGTATATGATATGCGTATATGTATATGTGTGTATAATATGCTGGTTTATAATATACAGTATAAAGTATTGTATATGTATGTTGGATCATCTCTACTCATGACACTTCAGCTGTCATAAATTTTGAACACAAGCACCGTGAGTGAGTGCGAGAGAGAGAGAGAGAGAGAGAGAGAGAGTGAGTGAGGTAATTCAATCTTGATGCAGCATTTGATTTACACACCACTTTTTGTCACTCTTTTTTGTATTCAATTTATTTAACTATAAATCATTTTTCATCAACAAAAATATATACATAATATATATATTTTTTTATTAATATTATCCCTTTTTATTACTATTATTATTATTGAAAGATTAGATAAATTAATCAAAAAAAAAATATATACACATATCAAGTTTATTATAAATTTAACCCTTCATTTAATTTTTTAATAATTTTGATGTTAATAGCTTCAACTTGATTGATACTGTGATTTTTTTTTCAATAAGTATTAATTAATAATTTTTTGGTGAAATATAATATTCTTGATGAAATATAATAAAAAAAATTATGGTTACAAATATCATATTAAAAAAAAAGTAGATTAAATTTTTATGATATAAATTAATTAAAAATTAAATTTTATATAATAATCTGGTCACCTGCCACATCAAATTTAATGATAATCAACATTTTCATTTACCTCTCTCTCTCTCTCTCTCTCTCTCTCTCTCTCTCTCTCTCTCTCTCTCTCTCTCTCTCTCTCTCGCATCATTTTTATTTTTTAATATAAAAAAGGTGCGGGTCTTGAAAAAAAAAAAAGAAAAAAAAACTAAATTACATTTATGTTACAATATATATATTGGCTGATCTACTCAGGTTTTTAATTTCCTGGTTGGGACTTTATTGCTAGTTTGAGGTGTGAAACACCGAGATTGATGTTTTCTGAGACAAGGTCATATATAGCTAAAGTAGTAAGTAAGAGCTCCTTCATATTATATCAAGGAGAGAAGGAAAAAAAAAGCCATATATTTTCTCTTCAAAAAAACACCTAGCTACCGTTATAAAAATCCACCCTCACCTCATGGGAATTAAAAAAAAGGGGCACCAAATAACAACAAGAGCAATACTCTAACTATCAACTTCTGTGTAAAGTAAGGGTAAAAAAAAAAAGTATATAGGAAAAAATAGGCTAAAGAGAATAATAATAAAAAAAAATGGGTGGGAGGATTTCTTTAACAAGGTCAGGGGCAATAAATCAGGAGCGCCATGCCGCAGTGACGCAGAGAAAAAAGATCGTCGTATGGTCCTAAAAATACATTGTTGCCACATTTGTTTAATTCACACCTTTATAATCACACTTTATTATTATTATAATCATTATCATAACGTTTATCATATTTGTAGACTTTTTTTTTTATGTTGCTTGTTTTGTAAAATATTTTTTGTTTGTGATTCTTAATGACATATCATCAGTAATTTTACTGCGAATTTTCCGCTCCTGTTCTAAATAAATATTTAGAAGAAGAAAAAAATAGCAATAATAATAATAACAACTTGTAAAATTAAAGACAAACTTATACACACGCGATTGTTTTTATTTCTTTTTTTTTAAATGAGTGTCGGGTTAAAAGAAAGTAATTTTTGAAGATCGTGTTATAAGTGTACAATAATAGCTATGCCACCGCCCTGATGTATACAAAAAAAAATTATTTAAACAACAGCTGCGAGAATCTTTTTCATTACTTATTATTTTTATTCCATTTTTTGTGTTTCTTTTTCTTTAGTTTATATGTTCACCGATAGGACATATTTAAAAATTTGTTGTTATTTTTTTTTCCAAATTGAGTAGGGTCCAGGCAAGAAAAAAAAAAAAAAAAAAAAAAAAAAGGAAGTGACTAATGAACCCATCACAGGGCTTATTTTATAAGGAAGAAGAGGATTAAGAATTAGAAAAGAGTCGACAGAAAAATAAAAGGGACAACTTCTGTCACATATACGACAATTTTTTTGATCTTTTGCACCTGAATCATAGAAATAATGAAAGAAAGGAAAAAATTATCACGCGAGCATTAGTCTTTTCTTTAATGCGGCAATACTTTTATCTTCATATTAATTACTTTTAAATTAAACACATTATTTTTTTTATCTATTAAAACAATCAAAGAAAATTTTTACTCATTCACAAAAAAAAAAAAAAAAAAAAAAAAAAAAAAAACACTTACAAACGAGACATTTGACGACAAACTGTCTGTGACCAAAACAAACAACAAAACATATTATATTATATACACAGAGTGAAATAAAATAAATTTTTTAACGACCTCAAACGAAGCATAAAAATCTAATTCTTATTATACACATTTAATACAATGAATACTTTTTTATATACATATGTATACACTCTCACATATATATATATAACAATAATATATATAGCAACAATGAATTAAACTATAAGTAAGTATGCGGGCTGCATATTTATCATTAAAAACGTAATAATTTTTCATTTATCTCTTCTTCTTCTTTTTTTTTTTTTTTTTTTCTTTTTGGTTCCATATACACATGAACATATTTCCCATTTCATTTGTAAACTGTTATTTCATTATTATTATTTTTAATTCGATTATACTTAAAATAAGAAGATCATATATGACAGGTGCCTATAGGTGTACGAAGTGTATAATCTAATAAGGTAACGACGGTGGTATAAAATTATGATGTATGATTGATCATTTAAAACATCAGATGACACGTTAAAAGTTATATCTTCTTTGTAAATAGATTGACCTATACCTGCATGGTATTTTATATATGTATTTCATTATATTATATATACACACACATACACATATAACTATAAAAATGCAATCAAAAGATTATTATTAACAACAACTCATGCACTTAAGAAATATATTGCGAAAACTTATTATAAAAGTACCGTTCTTATTCTATGAATACATTTTATTAATATTATTATTATTATATATAATATATAAAAAAATATTATTTTAATAATAATATTTTTACTTGAAAAATTAATTGTAAAGTACATGTATGTATATATAAAAGTCGTTGAACCTTATAAGTAAGAAAGGTTATATTATTATTATTGTTACACATAGGAGGGGAAAAAAATTGTGTAAATATTTAACAGGATTTTTATTATTAAACTAGACTTTTTGATTGAAAAAAATAAAAATATTCCCTTGTATTTAAAACTGAAACCCAGGTGTTATAAAAAAAAATGTATATTATATTGAAACCCCAGGTGAAAAGAAGTATATTATGAATGGGGCATCTTTATTATATAAGCCTTACTTCCTGGACTTATATGAGCACCATATTTTTCTATTGCATTGCATCCCTTATTATATTATGAATATTTTAGTTATTCAATACTACCGCGTGGTGATGTTACTATCGGACGCGTGCGTTTTTATTATTATTATTATTATTATTATTTTTTTTGTTATATTAAATCTCCAATCCAATAATAATAAAGAAGGTATATACATAAGAAAATTTATGTAAGTTTTTTTTTTTTGACAGATATTAAGATCTATTGGCAGCTGAAAACCCATCCATATACCTTACAATTAAAAATATACAAGCCAAAAAAATACTTACATATACACAACAAGTTTATAAATAATAATCACAAAAATTATATATCATGAGAAATTAAATTAATTAATTTTTTTTTCAATTTTAATTAAAATATATTATATATTTTTTTATGTACCAATCTAGTTTATTGAAAACAAAATTAAGTTAGTAACTATTAAGATACCATTATATTTCAATTTAATAGTAAAAAAAAATTTCCATGGTAACTAAATTAAATAGAAAGTTTGATCAATATATTCGATTTTTTTTTTTTTTTTTTTTTTGCATGAAATTTTATATATATAATATAAAAAATATATATTATGCTTTTTTTTTTTTTTTCACCCCCGCGGTGAGAAAAATTTGTGCTTACGTCACGACATTAGGAAATGACAAGGGCGGGGGGCATTAGTCGCAATGACGTCGCACAAGCCGGCCCTAGCAATAGCTGTCATCAGACCTGTTCTATGTAATATTTATATACACTAATCAAAGATCTCTAACTCTCTCTCTCTCTCTATTATTGATCTATACACCCTTTTTTTTATTGCAATATATACAAAATAATAAAAACATCAATGATGTCAGTTATCATGCTATTTTTTTTCTCTCTTTATACATTGACATTTCCTATATCAATTTTATATAAATGTAAAAATAATATTACAGTACAAAAATATTAATAATATATAAGGGTAGGATTTTTATAATAAAATAAAAAGTCTCTTAACGAGATTTTAATTACGTATTATTGGTGAGGGCAGGTGACTTTATTTTTTTCTTTCTTTCTATAATATTATAATAACAGTAAAGACTACTTTTATTATTAAAAAATTTATATGCGGCGCGTTATGTTGGCTGTTGATGAAAAAACTATATATAGTATTATATTATATTTATGATGAAGCTTTTTCACTCAATTAAACTGATGAGATGAGACAGTAGCTCAAACTTTTTTTTTTTTTCTTCGTCTTCTTTCTTAGGTGAGAGTAAGCTATAAAAATTTTTTTTTTTTTCAAAAGATGTTTATCACACCAACTTTTCTATAAGCTACCAAAGTATAGAGAGAGAGAGAAATTAACTTACGACCTAAAATGTGCGAGTATTAGTTTAAAAATTATTTTTATAAAAACTTTCAGCCGTATTTTTAATATTTTTTATAAAGTTTCTCTCTCTCTCTCTCCTTGATAAAGAAATTTTGAAAGCAATGTATGGTAAATCTTCTTTTTTTTTATGTATTATATTTTTAAGTTAGGCTGCAGGAACAGCGAATAAAGAACCGCCTTCGAAAAAGAAGAATAAAAAAAATGTTTTAATAAAAAACACATGCACGAGGCAAAGAATGGTACCAATGTTGCCAACAGGAGTACATTAAAAGCCATGCTGCTTACGCTTGTTCATGTTCTTTAAACCGCCCTGTTTTGTAACATTACCTAGCTTTAAAAAGTATTACCTCTATCAAATTTCAACCAAAAAATTTTAATAAAAATTCAATTATTTTTTAATATAAAGCTAAAGGAATTTATGAGGGTGATTTGGCAACTATGTTTATAAAAGGAGAAGACCTCAGAAAAGTAGCAGCTACAGCAGAAGCAAGCTTTTCATCCATTTGGCCGACCGACCATCCGTCCCTTTTGCTTTTTTTTTTTTTTTTTTTTTTTTTTTTTTTTTAAGGCAGCCCACCAGAGCAACCAAGCCTTCCTGAGAGAAAAAATCCTCCGAGAGTGAACTGCTAGAAGCTAGAGAAATCAACAACAGCCCCCTAGGTTTAGCCTATCCTTTAGTCTTGATTTCATGGGGGAGGCAAAAGCAAGTAAGCAAGCCAGCCAGCATATGCGGTTAAGCAGCAGAGCACACGTCCAAGCATGGCATATATCAAACGTGACACTTCACAGATACAACACTGTGACAATCGTAATAATAATAATTATTAAAACTATAATAAAACTAACGCCCACGCGTTAATAACCACACTACTTATAATAATATCTTCTTTATAAAAGAGAAAGAGAGAGAGAGAGAGTAAAAAAAATTGTCAGTATAAACATTACATCAAAAAATATGAATGATAATTTTGTAAGGATTACAAGTTATGAATAACAAAGTATAATATTTTTGTGTCATCCCCTTATTTTAAATATTATGTTATTATTTTGTAGTTCAATGGAATAATTTTTTATACATATTTAAATATAACATAAGTCGTCCCCTCCTGTCCTCCCCCCCTGGAGGTCATCTCTGTGTCTCGACTCGACATCTGTCGTGAGTGACAGTGACTGACGCTATTGTTAGGTCAACACAGCAGAGCAGCAGCAGTGGCAGCAGCAAGAGAGAGGCTCGCGCCTGCCATCATCATCATCAACAGTGAAAAGAACATCGCACCCTCCCCTTACACCAAAAAAAAAAAATAATAATAATAATACTTCATGCAGTTTTTAGCTTTACACAAGTCCTCAAGGGAGAGAGAGAGTCCAAAACTAAAATCCCTATCCATGTGATTTTTTTTTTTCTTTAAAAAGTCAGTGAGCATGACAGCTTACATGAATATAACCCTCCTCTCTTCATCTGGTTCCATGTAAAAATAATAAGCCTCTCTCACACAACCCATAAGAACTTTTTCTCCTAGATATATAAGAATTACTAAAATTTCAAAAAAACAAGCCCATATGTTACTATAACAAAAAGGTAAACAAAACAATTTTAGTAAAGGAATCTTCTTATGATGTTAATTTTTGCTAGTTAAAAAAATATATACATTATAGTCGGAGATGAAGTTTAATAGGTTTCTTCTCCCCCTTTTTCCTCCTTGGAGAGTATAAAGTGAGGAAGAGGGCAAGCAGGGTCTGATTATTCAATTGAGGGTTCTTGTCGACACAATCAGTACCAAAGTCGCGCCTCTATGCTTATATATACACTGAATTATAAAGCTAGCTATAGCCATCACGCTACTACTATACTACTATATATATATTTTTTTTTGACGAGTCACGAAAGACAGACAGCAGAGCGCCGATCTTTTCTCTCTGTTATATATTCCGCATCCCAATGTGTGTATGTAGTAATAAAAACTTCCCAACGTTACTTTTATGGGCCATTAGAACGGACGCAAACGTTCTTACCAACAAAGTACTTATAAAGTAGTCAAGAAAAACCACAAAGGGGATAAAAAAAAAGAAGAGGAAAAAAATAAATAAATAAATATAAAAAATAATAATCTGTATCAAAAGAGAGTATTATAGTATCATGATATGAGTAGTATGTAGCAGACAAGTGCAAAAGAGAAGATAAAATAATATAATAATGATCAGTCACTCACAACACGTTCTATCTTATGCTTTATGCCAATCCCTAACATTCGTGAGTTGACTAACAAATCATATTAGACATAACAAAAATCACATTTTTTTTACCTAATAAGGAAATTTAATCACCATTATATACATAAATATTATAAACATAATATAAAAAAGTGTATATTTGAAATAAAAAAACATTTTATGTTTCTATTTAGTAGTGATTGTTGTTGTAAATAATAATATTTACCTCACTCCCTAAGTAATAATAATAAACGATAAAAATCACGGTTCTATAATTAACCATATAAAAACAAATATTCAATTTTAAAAATCAATCCATTATTAAAAAAAAAAATCCCTAAAAAATTATCATTTTATTTTACAATCAAACTGTTAAAAATAATTTTTATTGAAAACAATTGCAAAAAAAAAAAAAAAAAAAAAAAAAAAAGTGAATGATGACAATAACAAAAAAAAAAAAAAAAAAAAAACAGTATGAAAAATAAATAATAAAGGTTATTTTTCTACATAAAATAGTTGATATTATCGACTATATTGTATTTTTATTAAAAAAAAAAACAGCTGATAACATATTGAATTTTTATTTTTCAATGCGTATTGTATTTAGGGTTGTATTTTATAGTATTTAACATGAAATAATGTCTGTAATAAAGTGTAAATTGAATGAAGAGTTTTTTTGATGTACGGACGCGCGCGCGTAAGTCGTAAATCAAGAGTTTAGTTCGATAGTTTTATATCTTGGGCCTCAAATAATAACCTGGCTACCCATCAGAACTAACGCACAGATATAGACAAGCAATCAACTTTTAAGAAGTTCTGTTTTAGTTTAGTAAAAAAAAAAAAAAAAAAAAAAAAAAAAAAGCAATATTTTTGTTATCTATTTAACACTTATAAAAATCCTATCTCTTTAATTATATATATACACTAACTTAACTATAATTTTTACACGTAAAAATTATCACTTAACAACTTCTTTTTTTAATACGTAATAAATAATAATACGTATTAATTACTTAAATCTTGAAGATTTTATGAGGTCAATATTATTAATTTTTTTATATATTATATAATATCAAATTAAATTAAAAAAAAAGTATTTAAAATTATGTATAAAAAAATTAATAAAGATATTTTATCTAATTATGTCACTTATTGATAATTTATGGTTTAATAAAATTTTTTGGTTTAAAGGCCAGCAAAATTATTCATTCATCTTTCTTTCAGATTTTTTTTTTTTTTCACACATAGTTGAGAATAAACTGCACGGAAATAAAACTGACAAGATTAGTCTCTTTAGTTTATCTGTCTGAATGTTTTTATGGTTTTGTATGATGCACGCTTGAGAGTAACATATTATTGGCCATGTTTCATACTTTTTCAATGCAATGCAAAATGCAAGGCTATTATACTATATAACAATAAACACAATAATAATAATAAAACTCTTTTTACCTGCACAGGTTATGCATATTTAACATTCCTTAGTTATTTTCCATATATATTTAAATAAGGAAAAGCTTTATTAAAATGACATATAAATCGGATTATGAGTAAAGAAAAAAAAAACTTCTCATGTGTTAATGATGTAAAAATCAAAGATTGAGTGACATTGATGGTTTTGTACTGCAATCTCCTATAGGTCACTCTATTCTACAGCTTGTCACATTCTATGTTCAATCCCCCTCTCTCTCTCTGTCCCTCACTCCCCACCCCCTCTATCTTTTTTTTTTTTTCCTATCTCTCAATGGAATTAAATTTTTTGTATTGTATGAGATGTGCATTTTCTGCCACTTAAAACTGTTAGATGAAACTTCCCATCCATTCATATGATTAGATTTTTAGCATGAATAATAATAAAGAGAGTGAGATTGATATTATATACAAAAATTAGAATAATGTATTAGAAAGAAATAAAATTATAACAGTAATGTAATCTATTATATAGTTTGAGTGGGTGGGAAAGAAAGAGGGATATATATATATAATATAAAAAAAAAAGAAAAAAATATAAATAATTTTATATATACTTCATTGTATTGAATTTTGTTGTATCGTCAAGTGCACAGTAATGGTACGCTTCACAAAAATTAACAGTGACACCCTAATGCATCTAATCGGGTTATATACAAGTGAGAGAGAGAGAGAGAGAGAATACAGTTGGCGTCATATATATGAGACAAGTTATATACGAACGTTTTAACCTAATTGAAGTAACATTTTGTGCCCCAACACTTGCCTCGCTTCAATAACTATACAAAAAAAAAACGATATTATTTTTTTTTTCAGTTCTCGTGAAACATATATATAGTCACGGTAACCCCATATAGTTTCATCCCCCTACTTCATGCCATTTTTTTTTTTTTTACGTAAAATTCAATTGGTAACTATGTATTGTGAGTTATCTCCATTGTTAACATCGATTGTAAAAAAAAAAAGTATTGTTATTTAATATTTGACAATACTTTATTATAATTTATTATTTACTCTATGTTAATTTCTTACAATATAATCAATTATAATAATATTTTTATAGTATACAAGAAAAATGTTATTGTTTGCAAATGAGTATTTGTTATAAATCTACAAATAAAAATATTATAAAAATTTCTGCATAATATTATAAAAAAGGGGGGAAAGAAAAATATAAAAAGGAAATGTTTATTTAAAAAAAAAAAAAAAAAAAAAAAAATTGTTACATTATCATTATGTTTTTATGTTGTAGAAAATTATTATTACTATTTGAAATGTTTTTGAAGAGAAAGAAAGAGAAGAAGAAAATTTTTTTTTGAACATTTTGTGGAGACGAGCTCGTCAAATTTCCATTACCATTTTATATTATAGCAGCATAAGAATCAAGTATAAAGCATCATCTCGTTCTATATAGTCATACATTACACGCTCTACTGCATTTAACATCTTCTCTCTTTCTTTTTTATTTTCTAACTATACAAAACAAAAGAATACGATGTGATTTGGCACCACTTCCAAAAAATACTATAGTATAGTCAGTCAGTCAGTCAGTCTTTTTAGTATGTGGCATCCATAAACCCAATCTACTAAACAAAGATATACATCTTTACGTCCTTGCAATGCCGATCGCAAACCCTCAGCACATTTTTCTACACATACATTTTAACAAAATTATTATTAAAAAAAAAAAATGTATTATATAAAAAAAGAGGACCACCATGAATTGCAACTATCTTCCCTTTGAGAAAAAAGAAGTAAGAATGAATAATAATAAAAAGAAGTTGTTATAAATAAAAAGTACGAAGTGTTATAGAAAAGCTAAAAAAGATTTAGCTAAAGTAGAAGTGTAGGAGATACGGACCATTACATCAGTGGCGAGATGAACGTGTGTGCGTCTTTTGGTTTTTCGTCGTGTGTTTTTATATATATAAGTGTGACATTTCGTTTGACGTTTAATTATATTATAATATAATATTGAACCTTATAGACATGAATTTTTGTAAATTTTCCAAAAAAAAAAAAGTTCTATATCGTTGTCCCAATGTATACACGAAAAAGCAAGGCAGGCACGAGGCTTTATCGTACGGTAATCCGTCATAGTTTGACAGCAACATAGTATAGAAGCACAGAGGGGAATGGGGAGGAATATTTATATATATATAAAAAGTCTGTATCTTAACGCTAGAAGCTAGAAAAGGGTCATCATAATATAACATGACGTCACACTTCTACAAAATTATACCCCCACTAGGTCAATTTAATCGATTTAACTTTTTTCAAGTACACATTATAAAAAGATGAGAGAGAGAGAGTTACAAACAATAATTAAATTATTTTTATTTTTTGTAAGTCTTGCATATTTTATAACTGACACTTACGTATATATATCCCGTATCCCCTTATATATTTTATATCATCCCCTTTTTTATTGAAAATATTTTCAAGTGGCAAAACAATAATCACATTTATTTTTTTCAAGTGTATAGTATGAGAGAGAGAATTACATTTTGTGGCTATACTGCAACGTCTCAAATTTCTTTCATATATATATATAGGGAGAGGATGAGTCTTTTCTTTGCTGTGTGAAACATGACTTGTTGGACACGCCACACCGAACTAGGGATACCCCAAGAGAAATACCCCAAAGGGATACTTCCCTTTTTTTTTTTTTTTTTTCTATCATCCCCAGGGAACCATTTTTTTCCAAACCCTCCGATCTACTGACCTCTCAAACACATGAAGTATGCATGTATTATATATATTTTTTTTCTTTTTCTAGTAAATTTTTAGATAAAAAAAAAAGTGAAAATCGGCCTGCTGTGTCGAGTTAAATTTTTTTTCCTCTTTATTTTGTGATGGACAACGCTATGTTAATAACATAGGGGGAGAAGTATAAGTAAAATAGAAGACGATTGCTGCAGTGTACTGTACACTATGGGAAACTCATCAAAGATTCTTCACAAAATTCCTTTTCTAATACAACAGGACAAAATAACCTGGGCCATTCAAAACACACAAGGGGGGTATTTTAGTTTGACTTTTATGTTCTTCATTCTTCTTTCTTTTTCCCTAAGTTGTAAAATTTTTAAAACGAATGAATTATATATATATATAAAAAAAAAAAAAAGATCAGGTCAGCAGGTTGTTACCAAAAAGAATTTCTACCTTATGTTCAGTAATTTTTTATTTTATGTTCAAATTTTTTTGTCTGTCAAAGCCTAAAATAATAAAGTATTATGAGTTACGAGATATTTTATTATTTTTCTGATAGGGTTTGACTGGCAGGCGCCACGTGGCATTTTTTTTTTTTTTTTTTTTTTTTTTACAGCTCGACAAAATAAACATATAATATTATCAGTGATAATCGAGTGTCCAAAAGTAGTAAAAATCATAAAGATACTCGAAGACACTTATATATGTATATAATGTGATAAGAAGAAGAAAAAAAATATACGACAACGTTAATGTCGAGATAATTTGATTAGTACGACACCAAAAAACGATTCCTGTCAATATTTCAAGTTTTAAACAAGCTAAATTTTTTTTCTCAAGTATTAATAAATGACCATTATTGCGTAAGTAGCTTGTAAAATTAATGATAAGATATTATATTTACTATTTCTTCAAGTGGTTGGATCTTTTGATTGCCACAAAAATATTTTATCAACATGATTTTTTTTATTATTATTATTATTAATTTTATTATAGATAAGAATGAGAAATATAAAAAGATACTAAAAGTCATTTCTAAATCCTACATCATATAAATAGCTATCATTTTTGGTATTAAAAAAAAAATCATGAAACATTTTTATTATTTACTAATCAATATAATAATAAGGAAAAAATTATTTGCTAAACATTGTATGAAAAAAAATAAAAAATGACGTGAAAGGGGAAAAACTTAAGCCTTTCTCTATCACGTTTATGGAGATAAAATTAAAAAGTTACACGATTTTTCTGTATCGAAGGAAATGTACAGCCGAGGGTGTAGAAATTGTAACATTAGAGAGAGAAAGAGAGATGAAACTTTAAGATAAAAAAGTCACTTTTTTTGGTTGTGCATGAAGTGCTTTTTGTACCACAGAAAAACCATGCACAACCTAATATAGTAAAATATGCAAATTTCTTATATTATCTTATATACATATTAAAATTTTTATAAAACTATACGGTAAATTTTGTTAAAAAGAAAAGGTGACATGTTACAATATAAAAATTTTCAGGTGTCACTAATTTACTTTAAGAAAACCTTTAACTTCACTTCACGCGTCATTTAATAGCGGTATCCATTTATCTTTTTATAGTTAAAAAAAAAAAAAAAAAAAAAAAACTGTCAAGTTATTTTAAAAAAAAATCATGAAAATTAAATTTTACAAAAGTACTTGAAAAATTAAATTAAAAAATTAATTTAATTACTAATAATCTTATAAAAAGAAAAAAAATAATTATAAAACACAATATATTATTATAATATTTGAGTAGTGTGATAGATAGCCACGTGTCCTTATGTTGCCATGGGTTTCATAGTTTTTGGCACGTGTCACGCGGGTTGCAATGTGTCAGGAGCAGACATATACATATTATACATAGAAAGATCTCACGCCCAAAGCGGCCACAGTACAATCAGAACAAAAGGTGATTCTCTCTCTCTTTAGAGACCAGCACAGTGAGTATATGAGCTCTCTGGTTTTGATATTTGGTACAGAGAGGGTAAAAACGGATGTGGCGGGGGATAATGTGGTATATACATACATACATATAAAGAGAGTAAGGGGGTTCTTATATATAAAACTGGACGCATAACGCGTGTTCATATTGTAGTCTATTCTATGTGATTGCATTTGAAAGAAAAGGAAATGATTCTATGACTTAACAATAATAATCACCCACGCGATTCTTTATACAAAAATTATATTCCCAAACAATAATACAGAAGAAAAAAAATGCATAGTACTTTGTGTGTTTTACACATACAAATTTTTAACAGCACAATTTTTCTTTATTTATATATTTTTTTCTATTCTTTTGAACTATAAACGTTTTGGTATTTTTTTTTTTTTTTTTTTCATTATAGTATATAAAGTTTTTTTTTTTCTGTGGGATTAAAAGGGGTGTACTTATAGGAGGAGGAGGAATGAAAATTGTATAATATAAAGAGATGTATGTAAGCAAAAAGAGAGTATAATATAGAACTGCTTTTGGTCTGCTGTTACATTGCATTGCTGTCATGGACAGCTGGTCTCAATTTAGAATAGAATTGTGTCGAGAAAACGAACGTACGTATACATGCGGTCACCCCATCCACTTTTTTACCACCCTCAAAAAAAAATTTAAATACAAGTAAAAGATAAGAGCAGATTAAAGTTAAACTGACCAGAAAAGTCTTTTTTTATTTTTTTTTAATACGGATTATTTTAATTACTCTTAACTATTTTGTGATATTGTCTAATAATAAAACTTCGTGTGACAATTTTCTTTATACTTTTTTTTTTCATTTTATCTCTACAGGGAATTGCCTTCTCTCTCTCTCTTTCTTATACTCTCTCTATCTGCGAATGGGCAAAATGGGAGGCTTTTTCCTCTGCTTCTTATCGCGAGACAGCAGGATAATTAAATTTGTCCTAGTGATTTATAGTACGGCACGCGGGGTGGGGATTGCATCACATCTAAGAAAATGATGGTGCGCTAGAGCCGTCCGCCTTATACTTTATACACCCCCCAAGCCTCCTACCCTATACGTACCCTATCCTATCACACTATACTATACTTTTCTTATCCTCCCTTTCTCTCATATATCGTTTGACATCGCCCTCTTGCTGATGAATGGGTCCCAGTTGGAGAAAAAGGTACCTTCCTTTATACCCTTATTTCTTTTCGTCCACACTGTAACTATTTTCCCCTCCCTTAACTCAAACATCATAATATTATGCAGTGAAATCCATTTCAATAGTTTTTCAGAGAAAAAAAAATAGAATCAAAAGATCAATAAATAAAAATGAAAAGAACAGATTGAAAATGTATAAAATTCCTATAATTTAAAAAGAATAAAATTTATATCCTCAAAATTTTATCTTTTATAAAAATAGATAAAAATTTTGGGGTATTAGAATTTATTATTAAAAAGAAAAATACTGTCTTAATATTTTTATTATTTTTAATATAGTTTGAATAATATATTATTAAAATCGATATCATTACCAATTCATAATAAAATTTCATGCAAAGTATATAAGGACATCCTGCTATATAGCACGGTTCTTGGGGCTTTTCTCTTTATAATATTAGAAAGATAACACCCGGCAAGGGTAGGGTTTGGGGGTGGGAGGGGTAGGGGGTAGGACTGATATTGTATTACGGGTTGAATATTTTATGAGAAAGGAGGGAAGGGGGTTGTGTTTGCTACCAGCTGACTTTCATGACGATGATTACAGTGATGGGGGTGTGTATGTATTATCAAGATGGGGTGGAGGGAGGAGGAGGAGAAGGGGGGTATAAACTAGAATATATTCACCGCAGACGCGCAAACGAAATCTGACACTTTCTCTCACTCGCATTCTTTATCTACACTAACTTTGTGGTTCCTAAACATACACAAAGAGAATAAAATAAAAAAAAATCTTTTATATTTTAATTAGTTACTTTTTAACTCTTTTTTTATATATATATAACACTAACAATAAAAAAAATTATATATAGGTTTAAAAACGGCGTCGTATCTTTACTTTTTAAAGACTTCAGTGTGTGGTATATAGAATAAAAATCTGATGTTAAGTGGTTTATACTCTAGTATTTTTTAACAGTAACGAAATTTATGAGACATAATCACTTTTTAACACAGTTCATCAGTAGCTCAAAGTATAATGATTTACTGACACTCATACTAGTCGTAATATAATAAAACAAACACAAAAATTACACATATTGCTTTTTTATGTTTCGACAATGCTTATATATATGAAGTCGGTCCATCTGACGGTCGTTACTAGAATGAGATGCTTTTGACATGTTACCATAGAAACGACTACTATACTGTTATAGTATAGTGGTATAGCAAGGGGGTATAATAGGGTGTCTCTCTCTCTCTCACTCTCTCTTGGAAAAGATCTTTTGCTGGAGCTTCCAGCAGCAAGCATATAGCCTGGTCCGCCCATATATACTCGCCACCGCGGCACAAATTTTAGGGGTTGGCTAACGTCTCGCTCCGCCTTCATACGCCAACAAAGCAGTCTCCACTCAGTATATATACCAGTATAGCAAAAGCACACCACCAAGGAAAAGCACAGGGGGTTTTCTCTCTCTCTCTCTTTCTCTTACTTTACTAGATTGATCCAAGTAAGAGAATGTTCGACCAAAACCCGTATTTCATTTTAATGGTCCCATAGGCTTGGGATTCCATTAAAGTGTTTTCTCTCTCTCTCTTTCTCTTTCCATGCCTTTTTTTTTTTTTTTTTTTTTTCGGGTAGAAAGTTTAGTTTGAGCTGCAGGGCCCTCTCTTTTGCAAAAAAGTCTTGGAGTGTGTTGGCCTCTGGGAGCATTAGTGAAGTGGAGAACGTTTTCTCTATTCTTGTTGCGGGCATTGAACGACTGACTGCCTCATCGCTCACTCGCAGTTTTAACACCCTCAAGTCCCAAGAGAATAAGAGATTTTTCAGCCCTTGCTTGCTTGCTATGCACTTATCATGCTTAATTTTCCACACGCTATAGCATGTATAATATTGAGATACGCTGGGAAAATTGTCTTTTTATGTGACATATACAGTAAAGAATGTAGTTACAAAATATTATAAAAAAAAACAAAACAGAAAGGAACAGTAGTTGTAGAAAAATGTGAAAGGGCGAAACAAAAACAAGAGAAAAAGTTTTTTTTAAGGGAGGTACAAAAGTTCTAATTACACAGCTATACAGTAAAAAAAAAAGAAAAAAAAAGTAAATCCTATTAAGAGATTGCAGTCGTAGCCTTTTTCGCTTACTTAACGCCTTTAAAAAAAAACACATTTCCATTTTTTCTTTTTCAATTTAAATTTCGTATTACTTTTTTAATGTATAATAAAATATACTTTTTCTTTCTTTCTTTCCTTTCTTTATATCTCAATGTATATTTTAGATCTGTTACTAAAGATATATATAAAAGAGAACTCACTTTTTTTTAAGAGTTTAAATGAGTCCAGCATTATAGTATACATTAACTGC
>OX439129.1:33764026-33841526 GCA_949318235.1 Ecdyonurus torrentis | reverse complement strand
CTTTTTGAAGATTTTTATGCATCTTTAATGAATATACTGCGGACGATACAAACTAACTTTTTTTTTTTTTTTTTTTACTATGTGCAATACAGCACTAAGGTTTTTACAACTAATGAGATTGTCTATGACGTATTTGTTTATTGGCAAAGAGCGGATCTGACAGCTTCTAACAGCAAAAAGAGAAAGAAGAAAAAGAAAAAGAAAAAAAAATACTTAGGGCAAAGCTTGTGTATAAAGTATGAGGGGGCTCTTCTATTTTTATACTGACGATCTGGCGGATACATTTGACCGTGTTGTGCTCTTATACTTGACGCACACACGCGCTTCAGAGAGAGTAGAGAGTGAGAGAGAGAGAGAGAGAGAGAGAGAGAGAGAGAGAGAGAGAGAGAGAGAGAGAGAGTCGACATAGCTTCTTCATGAATCGAAAGAACAATTGTCACGTAGCTAAACACCTCCTGGGCACCTCACCTCACCTCATCTAAATCTAAATTTGAGGATTGCAATGTACCCTATCCTTTTTATATAATATGTATTTATATAAATATGTGAAGGAAAAAAAAACTTTTTAATTTTATATTTTTATTTTTCATTCTCTATTTCACTCCATGTCTTTTTATTTTATTTTATTTTTTTATCCCTTTAAAAATCTGAACTACTGCCAAGCAGCTTTATATAAATGGTCCATCTTAAAAAAAAAGGAATGATGAAATTTTGAATAGTGTCAAAAAATACATTAAATTTTATATACAAGTATATAAATATTTTTATATTAGACTCATTTTTATCAAGGTTAATAATAATTAGTCCTCAAAAGAAGTTTTTTTTATGTTTTATATATTATATAAATAAGATACAATATATATATTTGAATAAAAACATTTTTTGGGAGGGTAAATTAAATTCTTGTAATGTTTTAAAGTCATCGAGTAATTCTGTAAAGTTATTTACGTTGTACTGAGTCATTAGCCTGTGTAACCCTGCACTACATTCTGCCTGTCACGTGGTCTCTCTCTCTCTCTCTCTCTCTCTCTCTCTCTCTCTCTCTCTCTCTCTCTCTCTCTCTCTCTCTCTCTCTCTCTCTCTCTCTCTCTCTGTGCTTTCTCATTGTATGGTCATCAATCTGAAGGTGTGAAGAGAATGAAAGAAATACTCGCCTTTTTTTTTTTTTTTTTTTGAACTATGGGGGTATAAATTCAATCTTAGTGACTTGTATCGCTTTTTAAACATGCCAACAAACAAAACCCTCAAAAGACAAACAATTCTTACTTATAGCAAAAGTATATGAGTAAGCTATATTATTGTATCATATTAATAAAATGCATAATCGATATATCGTATACCTGCGCTGCTATAAGTCAAAAGTTAATATGTAGACAACATAGTAAAAGTGTGGATAGACGAGTTTTGGGAGGTGACAGACGAACGTCACATCGCTGGACTTAAAAAACTCCTCACTTGCTCTCATCACTTCGGCATTCGTCGTTCTCATCACAGTTTACAGCTGACAGACTTGCGTCTTCAGTAGGGTAAGTAAAAACAAAAAAATCTAAGAATATGAACTTCTTTTTTTTTTTATCTGTTTGTTTCGTTCCTTTTTTTTTTTTTTTTTTTTTTTTTTTTTTTTTTTTTTTTTTTTTTTCTTCCATTTCATCCCAAAAGTCCTCCCCCAAAACTCTCGATTCAGGAATAGACGAGGTCTGACACGGCGACAAGAACTATTTTTGATGTTGCCAGCCACAGCCGAGAGTGAGTATGCCAAGAAATAGAGAGAGTAAGTAACACGGGGATGAGGTTTTTCTATCTCTCTTTTACTCTCTCACTCATTTTAAAAAGACGCCAAAGCAAGAGAGAGAGAAAGAGAGAGAGAGAGAGAGAGAGAGAGAGAAAGCGAAGGGCGAGAATAACACTCACATGTGTTTTTCTCTCGATCTTCACAGTTACAAAAAAACATACACGAAAAGAAAATTATATATACATATTTTTTTATACACAAATACTATATAAGCTAGTAAAAATATTTACTCTTAAAACCTTAAAAAACAGTAAAAAAAAATATATATAAAAATTACTTATTATAATACCCTCATTACGAATAGTTGTCTTGATGGCATGTGTCTAAATATTTTCTTACATTTTCTAGAGATGAGAAAGAAAATAAAAAAGAGAGAACCCGCATATTTGAATAATGTATAATGACACCTGAAGTATGCTAAACTATAAAGGCTTGTATTTTGATGATACTCAATCAGAAGAATTAAAGGGAGGAGTGTCACATCTATCTCACCACGCTAATCCTCTTGAACAATCCTCGCCTTTCATCAAACACTAAGATGCCAGCACAAGACAATCTAAACATATCTATTATTCACACCTTTTTTTTCCCCTAAATACATTATAGTATGTTCTTTAATTACAAAACATATATAAGAAATAAAGTTCAATATCATTTTCATAATATAAACAAAATAATACGATCATAGCTCATTATGTAAACAAATTCTCTGCAGTCAGGATTAAAAAAAAAAAAAAAAAAAAAAAGACAGATACTCTTCAACGATATCGTTTACATGTTTAATTTTATTTCATTTGGCATCAATCCCATCTATGTACCTAAAATTTTTCTCTAACCATTTTTAAATTTTAAATATATAAAATATCGGCAATTTGCCATATAATTTATTTTATAATATTATGTCGTTGATCTTTAATGGAACTAATAAGTTTTCAAAATAAGGGATCGACAATAATTTACTAAAAAAAAAATCTTCTCAATCGGACTTTCGAATAATTAAAATTGTTTTAATACTAAGACAATCAAATTATTAATAATAAAATGTCGGAGTGGAAACTTATAATGATTTAGTTTAAAGAAAAAAAAATATAGAGAAGGTACATACTCAGGTCAACCCCCCTAACTTTGTAAAGGGGCGGGGCTCGATAAAAGAAAGAGATAATATGACTAAGGGTGGAGAAAAAAGATATAGCTTTATATGAAGAGAAAAAAAAAGTATTATAGTATCAAATATCGTTAAAAGCTTTCTATCCTAATAATAATGTGGGCTACCAAGGTGATATTGGCTTTTTAATACACATGATATACATGTGTATGATATTGCATTAATATTAAATTCATAAAGACAATAAAGTGAAAGGTATATAATATCAAATATCTTATAATATACATATCTAGTATTAAATAATTATTGTATTCAAAATAATGTGTTTTTATTCTTCTTATTTAAAGGGCCACCCAAGGAGACTATACACAGAGTTGACAGTGGCGAGAAAAAAAAAAGTAAAAAGAAAATTATAGTCGAAGCTGATGCCGAGTCATCTACATACGACAAATGTTTAGTGACAACATCTACAGAGGGGCTTGACTTTTTTTTTTTTTTTTTTTTTTTTTTAGATCGGACCATGTCGATACCGTCAGCAAAGAAATCACTCACAATTAACATAAAGCAAACACACAAAAAATAATAAATATTCTAAGTATTTTTTTATTGCAGGGAATTCCTATTAATAATTATATTATTTTATAATATAGAGTAGACCATACTTTTTAATATTAGATCTTTTAAACGTTTAGTAAATTTGAATGAATAAATGATTAGAAAAAAAAAACTAAAATAAAAAAGTGTTTATTCATTCTTATTAAATTAAATGTGAAATAAACAGATGTGAATGAAATGTTTGTTTGGGTTGTTAATATGAAAGAAATCGTCAAGAAAATTAGCAAAATGTTTTTTTAACAACATTATATAATATAATAAAAACTTTCTTTTATTTTTTTTAATATATATTTTAATATTATATATATAAAGTATAATAATGAAAAAATTCTGATAATAATAATAATTTAATATATTATGAAGTACAACTATATTAATTTTTTTATATTTATATTTTATCCTATCATTTATAAGTATTTTATTTCTCATTATTTCACATACATGTTCTCGCACACTTTAATATGTTATATAAAAAATATATATATAAATATATGAGATGAGAAATAATAGAGTTGAGTATGAAAATTGCTATATAATCTGTTAGTTTGAAGCACAGCACACGAGGTTTTGACAGCCACCTTTTACCTTAGTGAACAGTCACATTTATTTTATAACAAACGAATGTGTGAAATATACACTTTATCATATTATAGACCTTATATTATATAATTTTCTCTCTCTTTTACTGATGAATTGAACTTTATAAATAGACAAAACACTTATATCACTTGCAATTCTTTTTTTTTTTAAATGAGAATGAAATTATTATATTATTAGATTTTAAAAAGATATTAATAAAAATAGTTATAATATAATGTGTGTATTGATTTATTTATACGTCATTAAAATGAAGTGTGATTTGAAGTATAGAAAAGCACGCGCGCGTCGCACGGTGATTTCTGAACCTTGAGTAGATTTGATATAAAAAAAAAAGTGCAATATAACAATGGCAGTCAGGTTATACTCTCTATGTATTGTATAAGAGACAGAGAGAGAGAGAGAGAGAGAGAGAGAGAGAGAGAGAGAGAGAGAGAGAGAGAGAGAGAGAGAGAGAGAGAGAGAGAGAGAGAGAGAGAGAGAGAGAGAGAGAGAGAGAGAGAGAGAGAGAGAGAGAGAGAGAGAGAGAGAGAGAGAGAGAGAGAGAGAGAGAGAGAAGCAGAAAAAAGCCCTGAAGGCTACTTTAGCTTTGGTTATTGTTGGTCACTCCAGGACAGCACAGCATGTAACTATGGACCACAAAATTTTATAAGAGAAGAGAGAAGAGATACTCTCTCGTCTCCTCATCACTGATTGGAATCCATACCTTTTGTTTTCTCATCTCAAGCCCCACGGGGTGTATAATATTATAGCAAAAAAAATAAAAAAAAAAAAAAACTATACGTCAAGTTTTTTTTTTTTCTTCGTCTTATATTCCTGATTTTAATCTTTTTATTTATTATTATTATTTTTTTACCAGCTGATATAAAGTGCTTAAAATATACATATTTCTTCATCCCTATTCATAACCAATCAGAATCTAAAACTTTTAAGTCTTTAGTTAAAAATAAAAAGGGACGCCATCTTTTTTATGATATAAAAAATAACATTTTTTTTTCCTTTCTGTATATATTTTTTCCACTCACTCTCACTCTCTCTCTTCTCTCTATCTCTATCTTATATTATGAACAGACATGAGCATGACTTCATCAGTTTAAAACTTTCTTCCCACGAAAACAAAAATTACATTTTAACGTGTTAAATTTTTCAAAAATATACCAAAAAATTTCTATTGTCATTTTTATTATTTATATCACTATACATTTTTCTCACATTTTTTTTTAAACAATTTTAAATTCTCATTTAAAAATATATATTATATATAAACTAGCCGTATAAAAAAATATATATTAATAGATTTATTATTAAAACATGGTACCTAGCACGAGTTATATCAATAATAAGAATACAAGAAGTATTCCCTGCAATACAGGTTATTGGATTGCATTGTAAACAAAATAAAATATCTATTGAAATAGCATTTTTTTTTTCTAATTCAGTCTCAGAACTTTATGATAAGTAATTTATTATTATTATTTTTTTAATTTTATATAATATTATTTCTTTTGTTTACAAGTAAATCAGTTATAGGCGCCACGTTATGGCCCGGCGCCTTTATTATTATTATTATTTTTATTCTTACACACATATATATATTATACAATATTATAATGATGTAACACAGTAGGGTGCCTACTTGCAAAGTATTATTTCCTTTACTCTTGCATAAAAGAGAAGCAAGCAGACTGCGTACTGAGCGAAACAAATGCATTATCTCTCTTATATTTTAAATTTGATGCAAAAAGGATGTCCGTTCCACCGTGAAGTAAAAAACGTCTATTTGTAGCAACGAGGTATAATATACATTACTTGGGAGGTTATTGTATAATAATAATAAAATATAAAACAGTTGTTCAATACATACATATAGTTTCATCATTTATGCTTCATTATACTCCTCTCTCTCTCTCTCTTTCTCTCTCTCTCCCCCCCTTATACCACCTTCTAAATGAAAATACTTTGAATCAGATCAATTTTGACAAGCAGAACCAATTGCCACAACACATGATGCCCACACGCATCATGAATTTTTCATTTTAACTTTTAATTTTATATTTATTTTAGAAAAATAAAAATCCTCATCTATAAAAAACATACAATTCACCATCTAAGTAAAATTATTTATATTCCAAGGTAACTAAGATACCATGACTGAATGAATTAAACATTTCATATATTTATATTATTATTTAAAGAATGAATTGTCTTTTCTATATATATGAGAGAGAAAAAATAGTTTTAGATAATATAGAAAAGTGTGGTCGCGTGACCCAATGTTGACTGGGCATTCACCACACACGCACTCTGCCCATAATACATAATAATAATAATAGTGGTGACAATACGTTGAGCATCTAATGTCGTCACTCATATAAGTCAAAAAGTTAATTACTTAGGTATAACAATAAAACCACAAAAATATAGATTAAATTTTTTACCACATAAACAAAACAAAAAAATATAATATTAAATTTTTTTAATTGTAAACTTTTCATGTTCTTGTCGCTCAATTTAAATCCCTCAATACAATATATCCGTTGATATGTAATTTTAAATATTATAAGAAAATAAAAGGGGAAAAAAAGAAAGGGAATCTCTATAACATATCCCACAGAGTTTGTAATGACAATGGATTTTTGTTAGTCGCGCGAAAATGTCTCCTCCTTTCTTTCTTTCTTTTTTTTTTTTTTTTTTTTTCCTCCCTTATTTTTACTATTTTGGCACGCTATAGGACAATTTTCCAGCACGGGAAGCATGGAAGAGAGTATTATATAAGGGGGGTCGATTTGATATAAAAAGAAGGGATGAGAAAAAAAATCCCTGCTGTTTGTATGTGTCTTTTGCTCTTCACTATCTTTCTCGCTTGTTTTCCACGTACATGAAGCAAAACCACCATGCACCTCTCCACCCCCAATTTTTCTCTCTCTTTTCACTGTATTCACCCCCAAGTTACAATTGAAAATGCTTTGGGTTTAATAGAAACTATACGACGACATTTTTCTTGTAAAGGGAGTGTTGTAAATAAAAAGAACTTTTTATTTTTTAAATAAAATTCTCTCCATAGATCTTGTAAAATAATATGTAATTTTATTTCTTCATAAATTATAATTTGCAATTTTTTTTTTTTTTTTTTTTCCGATATGGATAACAAGAGCTTGTCTGTTAAGTCTATTGTAAAATTTGTGAAAGCTTCTTATATATTTCCAAAAGTATTATTTATATATTATACATAAAGACGAAGGCCCCCCCGTCATGTTTATAGTCATATCTTGCACTTCTCATCATTCTAAGAAAACTACATCGAGTCTCTAAATTGCACATATAAAAGAGTTTAAATACCGTGCATTACACTCTCTGTAACAAATTTTTATATTATATACATTAATAATAATAATAATAATAAAAGAGTAAGAATGCTATATTATTATTGTTGTTATTAATGTATATATGATTTTTATTATTATATAGTTAGAAAAAATTAAATAGAAATTTTTGATATGTGATTTATGCACTTGTTACATGGAAGAGTAATGATTAAATAATAGACTAATTTTATCATATATATAGAAAAATAAAGCCGGAAAAGGGAAACAATATAACTATTTCAAGTAACTACATCATATAATTTGTAATAAATTTTATATTCAATAAAATTCTCATTATTTTGATATTTTTTTAATTAATTCAAAAGATACTGCATTATAAAATAATAAAGATTAAAAAAAAAGTCAATCAAGTATCACGAAGCCTTATAAATATATATATAAAAAATCAAGTTAAGAAAGATAAAAAATCTTATACTAATTTTCTGTCAGTATAATATAATACGTATATATAAAAAAAGTGCAAAAGAGATCTTATATCCAAGAAGTTTACATGCAAACTGCAAGATTTTTACATGCAACTTGTCCACGTAAACGTCACTCATCAACACTCCCTCAGCTTAAAATATATATATTTTTTTCTTCTTATGCTTCAAAAAAATATTATTATTATATAAAAATGCCCCGCCCATTTGATAAGTGGTACAAAAAGTATTATTACTATTTTTTTTCCTTCTTATATTTTTGTAGCGCGAGTCGAAGAGTTGCAGCCACGGCGTGTATTTCGTGTTGGGAACCTGATTATCATCAGTAAAACCACAAAACGTAAGGCAAGCGAACAAGCGACTGACTGACTGGTCGTTTTACCTTTATCACTTATGCAAGCTCCACCCCTTTTTATAAAGCCATCTTTTTTATATATACACATACGTATATAAATATATTTAATATATAATATTTATAATATTATGTATATAAGTATATAATATGTATAGTACTATATAGGTAAGATTACTTTACAAATTTATTTTATTTATAACATTATATAAGAAAAAGAACCTCACACAAAGTCACGCAATATGAAAAAAAAAAAAAAATGATGCATAAAGAAATCAAGCTTTCTTGTAAAATAGTTTTTATTTTATTGCTATATAATTTTATACATTCTCTCTCTCTCTCTCTCTCTCTCTCTCTCTCTCTCTCTCTCTCTCTCTCTCTCTCTTTCTCTTTCTCTCCACTCAAGGAATTTTGAATTTGAATTGCTAAATTATAGATATAAATAATGCAAGATATCCATTATTTTGTTTATAGTTGTTTTAGAATAGCGAGAGTGAAAAAGAGAATGAACATTAATTACAAAAAAATTTCTGTTTCATATACATATCCATCATATTTTTCATCAATTGGAAAATAAAACGAGGGGTATAAGTTTGTATATATATATATACAATACAAAAAAAAAGTGAGTAAAATTGAGGCAAGTCGGTGCTAATTAAATCATTGCAAAGCGGCTTGTTTCTATGCTGTCAATCACTATGCCAATAAACAAGTAAATACTACACGTTACAACCAATGTTATACCTGATGGGGCCGAGCAACACACGTTATATATTTATATAATATTTTATGACGAGTGTTTCACTCACACATTTTGCCCACTTTGTTTATGGTCTCATAGTAATAAAAAACAACGGGTTATTTTCAACATTCTCATATGTTACAGCATTAAAAAAAAAAAAGTATTTCTCCACCCCCTTACTTTTAAATATAATTTTTATTTTAAAACCCCGCCCTATTTTTTTTTAATTTTTTTTTTGGTCCACTTATTACCAGTTCAAATCCCTTTACCACCCCTCCTCTTTCCTATTAACCCCCCCCACCCCCCCAAAAAAAACACTCTCCCTCTCGTTAGTTAACGAGCGATATGAGAGGATTTAACTTCACCCCGAGCGTATGTATATTCAACCCTTATATTTTCTTATTACCAATTAACTTCACTTTAAAATGAAAATAGGATATAATCGTATATAAACATATTATATAAATTTAAATAATAATAATAAAAAAATAGCATTATATAGGAATGTATGATATGAATTTTTTTTTTTTTAGTAGAGGTATGACAGGTAGCCTAATCTTTTTATATGCTAGAAAAAAAGAGAATGAGAGAGAGAGAGAGAGAGAGAGACATCTAAATCTAATATGCAGTAAAACATGAGTACAATTGTGTTTACATTACAGCTTATCATTTATTACCCTGTAGAAAATATCATCATCATCATACCATACTTTTTTTTTTATTATTTTTTAGCTGGCTGCATGCGCCCTGTTCTTTAGGATTATAATATGTCTGTGGGAAACTTTGGTACTTTTATATGATATTTTTGTTTTGTCTACAACACTAGAGTGAGAGAGGATGGCATTTCATAAATAGCATTGTTTATCTCTTTTTATGACAATGCACTCATAATTCATTCTGATGTATGCTGAGGTGCATTAACTTATTAAAAAAAAAGTGCTAAAAATATCTCTCCATTTTTTCAGTTTTTTTTTTTTTTTTTTTTTTTTTTTTTTTTTTGCTTTTGCTTTTTGCTCTTCCTTAATACATCACATAAAAAAGTCAATATAAAATGCAATAAAGTTCACTTTGTTATTTTATTACCTTTTATCTCTTTTTTCCAATCTTTATTACTCATACTATGTGTGCATTTTACAAATAAAATTGTAACAAATTTGAAGAGAGAGAGAGGGACGCAAAATCAATTTTTATTTATATATAATAACAATAAAAAAAAAAGATAATAGAAAAATTAACGTATTGATTAAATTACTATAAAAATTTACGATGCAATTTTTGCATTTAAAAAGTATACAATAAAAACAATCACGTTGAATTAATTAAAATAATTTATGTATTTAAATTATAAGTAATTAATTTAATATTATATAAACAACGTATCCCCACTTTTTTTTACCAGATAAATGTGCCTATATTATAATTCTTAATGGTACTTTATATAGTTGTATAAAGTATATCTTCATCGTCATAATATTCAAATGGCGAGAGAGAGAGAGAGAGAGAGAGAGAGAGAGAGAGAGAGAGAGAGAATAGTCATCAAGGGAAAATCTTACTTGAAAACAATTGAATTAAATTCTGGTCCATTATGCATTGTGCAAATGAAATAGAAATCCTATGCAAATAAAGTTAGCTAAATCTGTATGTTAGAAAAGCCCTATGATGAGGGGGTATATATGGTGTGTATGTATCTCACCCCCGCATATTATTATACCCCCTACCTACACTACTCACTTTATATGTGTAAGAGAAGCTTTTGGGGCCTTTTATATATTATATAACATAAGAGTAAAAAGGAGCACGAAAGTCAGTTGTGCATACTGAGTAGCAAAAGTAAGTAACCCCCAAGAGAGAGAGAGAGAGAGAGAGAGAGAGAGAGAGAGAGAGAATGAACCTTCATATACTGATCAAGAAATAAACGTAATCCCTTTAGTGTTAGTATATATATAAAGAAAAAGCCACTAATGTCTTGTATAACTATATATAGAATATGATGAGAATTTTAATCTGAATATTAATAATATTATACCTCAAAGTAATATAATATCACCCACCATATAATGCAAATAGAAAAAAAAATGCACGAAAAAAAAAAAGTTAATAATAAATTGAAAAATATTATGATTTTATATATGTGTATATACAAAAATGATGTTATTAACAAAAGTTTTTGACTGATTTATTATACTCATCAAGTGCTAAGTGTAAGAGAGAGTGAGAGAGAGAGAATGAAAATATTGATATCTTGACAATATTGAAACTTCATGTAATAATAATAATAATAATTTTCTGTGTGTAAGAGAGAAGCAGCGTGCGCAAAACTCTCTCTCTCTATCCAATCCTGGGCTCATCTGTACATGAAACGATCGATAGTCAGTAATTACTATGAGCACCAGCTTCTTGCTTGCTAAACTCTCGCACGAGGATTAGTTAGTGTTTACTTCTCTTAAGCGTCAACCTTCACGCCTAAAAAACAACAACTTTGTGCTCCCATTTATTGTAGACAAAAATTATCTTATATGTCCCCCCCATATAAAGTTACCATATTATACCTATATGTATAGTATCACCGTGCATTCAAGTCTCTAAGAATTACCATCATTTCAAAATCGACCTATCAATATTTTTATTATTATAATTCTGAAATTTTATTGTTGGTTTTATCTAAATTGGTCACAAAATATGGTATTTACATTAAAAGGACCGCAGCATGGTATACCAGTTTACCTATCATATACATAAGATCTTTAGACTTGATGGAGTCTTAGACTTACAATCTACGTTTTTCAGTTCTTCACATTCATTTCTATCATACGTCAAAATAAAATATCATCTATTATTCTTTAAAAATGACATCTATTCCCTAATTTTAATCCTGCAAGTATAATACTTTTATGATCTAAGACTTTATAAATTAGATAAAAGAAAATCAAAACTCACCACGTCAGGGGTACTGGCGCCATCATGTGACGTTGAATCCGCATTACTGCGTGTACCGTCATTGCCATTTGTTGATCCACCTAGTTCAGGTAAGGGTTTGGAGGAATCTCGCTCGTCTATGACAAGATCTATGGGCATTTTACCCTTTAGACAACTTATGTAACGGTGGCAGAAGTTATCGCATAACTCGTGAACCTGTAAACAAACAAAAAACATCCAGTCAAACCTCTTTGTATAAGTCCAAAGTATATATAAGCAAAAAAAAAGTATATATAAAAAAATTAGTTTCTTAATAAAATAATTATACCCTTTCGCTGTGATTAATTATAAAAATATGAAAGTTAGATTTATTACTATGAAGAGTTTATAATTATTATTTTAACACAATAAACAACAATCTTTTAATAGGGTTTAATAATATCAATATTTAAATTAATGAAGTATCCAATTTTAGTTTGTTTTTTTTAATTTAATATATAGCACTGATATACTTCTTGTAAATTAAAATTATTTATATTTTAACATGACTTAATTCTAGGTATAAAAGAAGAAAGAAAAAAAAATCTTCTATAAGATAAAATTTCATATGAATAGCCATTATAAATCAAAATGTATAATAAAATATCGGATCTTCAATATTAATAAAATATAATACATAATTTTTATATTATTTTTGATACATATATTTTACTTAAAATTAAAATAAAATATTATTTGAATTAACATAAAGGGGTAATTTTTATATTTTTAACAAAATTATTCTGTTTGATATGGTTAAAAGAGGGACTAATAAATGTCTAACATAGAATTTTGATATGTTGACTGAAATCAGTGATAAAAATTCGTGCTGCACGCGTTTTTTAGTGCACGACGGGAAGTCTAAATTTCTTCCAGTCAGGGGATCAGAGAGAGAGAGAGAGAGAGAGAGAGATTGGTGTCTACTATTAAAGTTGCCATAAATCCTAGTTTCACAGTTTTATCAAACTTTTTTCTAGGGACGTGACTTATTTTTTATTCTTTCTACCATCATGATTTCTCTCTCTCTCTCTCTCTCTCTCTCTCTCTCTCTCTCTCTCTCTCTCTCTCTCTCTCTCTCTCTCTCTTCTCAGGTAGACATACAATAGGATGCTGCGTGGATTACCATCATACGTTGGGTCATAGCTTTTTACGAAAGGAAAAAAAACATAACATACGCTTCGTTTTTGCTGCTATATAATACGTAAGAGAGAAAAGAAGAGAGAGAGAGAGAGAGAGAAAAGGCTCGCATTTTTTTCTACCCAAAAGTGACAGATATTGCCTGGTTTTCTCATTCCCTTATGGTATCTATCGCTTCTTTATTTTTGCCTGTGTGTATATATATCCAGGGTCTAAAACCATTGGAATTTCAAATTCGAATTCCTGTAGCTGTAGAACAAAAGAGATGAGATGTGAGCCTCGAAATTATTTGTATGTTTTCTCTACGCAACATGGAATGTTTTGGAAGAGAGAGAAAAATATATTTTATGTTATTTTTTTCTGACTGTTAGGAGAGAGAAAGGTCATCGTTAAAAAGCAACAAACTAACAATTATCAAACGCAATTATATCTCTTTTTTTCCCTGGAAGTCAAAACCTTTTTTTATATTTCATAAAAATGAAATGTATTATATTATAGAAACGTATATATACACTTACACATACATATATATGAGAAATGGTATTACATTATTACAAAAGGTGAGATTCTTTCACAAGGATGTCGCATCCATCACTTTGGGGATATAACAGGGAAATGGCAAAACGAGAGAAGAGAAAGAGACTCCTCCTTTCTCCTCCTCCTCTTCCCTCTTTTCATTTTGATCGTCGTGTTTAGAACCCTTCATGTGCTTTTCTTGTTGCAAAGTAATTCCAAACATTGAGCATGCTCCGGATTCCTCTCATCTCTCCCTCTCGTTTTGGCTTTCATCACATACACATACAAAACTCTTCGCTAATCCCAAACAACACTATGTAATGGCGGCCTCATATAGTTTGAAGCCGACTCTTGGTGCCGTATTTGTGGCTGATTCAAGCAAGCATTGAAAAGGGGGGTTACTGGGAGGCGGGGGGGGGGGGGGGGGGGGTACAGCACAATTAGAAACCACCATGCGCTACTCGTGTCAGCATGAACGCGCAATGATTAATTGTTTTAATCAAAATCTCTCCTCTTCTCTCTCTCTCTCTCTCTCTCTCTCTCTCTCTCTCTCTCTCTCTCTCTCTCTCTCTCCCTTTCACTTCTATCCCTCGATTTTTTTTTTAAATATATAAAGAATTAAAATAAAAAATTTAAATTTTCTCTCTATACTAACTCGTTTTGTCACAGTTGCATTCTTGACTTTTGTTCATGTTTAAGTAATGAAATTTTTGTTTGTCACTTATTAAATATATAGGGGTGAGTAAAAAATTCGTTTATATTTTATTTCTTCTGAAAAAAAAAATGTTGTTTTGATATCGAGTTAAAAAGGGTGAGGGGATTGAAATAATAACAACATTGATCGTTCATCGTGAGATTTGAAAGTCTGTCTGGATTAGAGTTTAACTCACATATAAACATGATGGTAACAAGACAAACAAAAAGTACATATATACACCATAAAGAGATTTTTGAACACCAAAACATTAAGAAGAAAAGCAAAGCAATTTAACCAACTGGAAATATAACAAACAACAACAAGTATGTGGAGAACATATTTACTTTGATCTCGATGTTATATATGATTTCACTTTAGTGTGTGTACTGTGTATATAACATAATACTATAATAACAATACCATGACATAATTTAAAAGTAAAACAAAAGTCAAAAAATATGGTAAGATCAGGTATTATATACAAAATGGCAGCTCGCGGTTGTATACAGTACATTTCCATCAAAAAGCAACTCACCTCCCCTCGCCCTACACGCACAATGTAACCGGTTGTCTGATCTCCAAACAATCTCCAGCTCCAGTATAATATAAAGAGTGGGCGGGGGAGGTACACACATATTTTTTTTTATATTATTATAAATATTTAAAAAAAAAATTTAATACATCCCCCCCGCAAGCTATACCATATACCCTTTCATTACATCACCAGATTATGGAAATCGACATTATCAAAAAAAAAAAAAAAAAAAAAAAAAAAAAAAAAATGATAATAACAAAATATACTTAAATCTAAATTACAAATTTCTTTATGGGGGTATATTTAAAAAATATATAAAATGGTATTCATAAGCAAATTTACATAATATGAGGCTAGGTCAGGTGGTGATAGAATAAAAAAAAAAAAAAAAAAAAAAACTTTATTATTTTTTTTTCTTTTTACTTTTGCTACTATTATTTTCATCTCACGTGCTAATAAAAAATAAACAATTCACAACAATGGATGAAAAACATTTCAACAAAGTGTAATAAACACGGCGGCGTGTCAACTTGCAGGATTTAGTACGGATTTAACGTCCTAATGACAAAAATCAATCGTCACCCGACTGATGCTGATTATGACATATGATATATCGATTCCAATAATATACGAAAGAGAGAGAGAGAGAGATATTCATTTTAAAAAGTAATCATTCATTTTTTTTAGTAGCATTTATAAATTATTAACAATAATTTTTATAATAAATTTTTACACGGAAACAATTATAAAAGAAATCTATACTTAATATTTTGTATACTTTTTTTTCTTATTAGAAAAATAATTTGGTGTTTATAATTATTAGTTCTATAATTGTTAATTATTATTGTACTAAAAAAAAAAATACTAATTTATTTTTTCATAGTGCGTCATTTTTTTTTTTTTTTTTTTTTTTTTTTACAAAATATAGGTTAATGTATTGGAAAACATTTAAGTGAGAAAATTCGACATTTTTCTTGTTTTACGAAAGGCTTTTGTTGTTCAATGATTGGTGTTGTTAGTTCGCCACGCGACCCCGCGGCCAATAAAACCAGCAAGGGTCCAGAAACAAGAGAAAGAGAGGAAATAACAGCTTACAGCTCGTATACTATACACCTAACCTGTAATCAGTAATATTATGTTCGAATGTGGTTATGAGTTTCTCTCTTAAATCCGTGAGAAAGAAAAAAATAAATAAAAAAAAGTATGCAACAAATTATTGTATAAATATTAAATTGGATAATATTATTGCACACCTTTTGCTTGTATATATAATTGTAATTTTAATCCGGCTTATTATTATATTAATATGAAAATTTTCTATTTAACTATATATTATAAGGCGTGTGTTTTCCGTGTATAGCCTAATATATAATCAGTTCAGGTACCTCCCTCCCAAACTCCCCCCCTTCCCCCTATATATAAAATAATAATAATATAAAACACAAAAGCTTACCTCCCTATTAACCCCACACAAATCACCGCCCACACACTCGCCATATTAGCCCAATTATAACTTAGATCCAGGTGGAACATTTATGTAATTATTTCAGCCCAAAAAAAAAAAAAAAAAAAAAAAACAGCTTATATGAAGAAGAAAAAAAAAATACAAATGGTTTAAATAACAAAAATTATGGTCACGCAATGATATTAAAAAAAAAAGCTACAGGCCAACATATTTTTTAAAATAATATTTCTATATTTTTTTTCATTATTAATATAATATCTCTCTCTCTCTCTTGTTGCGTGTATAGCCTTTGGTTTATTATTTCTTTTAATATATAAAATGACACAGATTTAAACATATGATGGTGTCGTATGTGGTTAAGTGTATGCCGCTTTGTATTAACTTTAGACATCGCGTCGTTTTATTTTCGCATCATTGAATCGCTGTGTCACCCATTTTTTTATTGAACTAAAAGATAATTTATATAGAAAGGCGGTAAACATTTAAGGTAAGTATATTAAGAAAAGGGGTAAAAAGTAATATATATATATATATATATATATATATATATATATATATATATATATATATTATAATGACCACCCGTGATTCATATGTATATGCACGAGGCAACAATGCGTAGAGTTACGAAGAAAAAAAAAGTAACAATACCCTCATTAGAAGAGTGAAATATAATATCATAAAATGTGATTATAGATACCATGAGATCATAATACCACTCAACAGTATTTTGTGCGTAAATTGTAATTAATTAGGAAAAAAAAAATGTTAAAAAAAAATGTCAAAAAATTTAAAAAAGCAAAATATTTTATCAATGGGAAGAGATTTTATTATTATTTACAAAGAAATGGTAATTTTTATTTAAATGGATTTTGTACAAGCTGGAAAGAGAGAGAGAGAGAGAGAGAGACAATGGGACGTTGATTTGCGATAGTCATGACAAAAGTTATATATAGTGGATGGAATGTTTCCCATGCAAAGAGAAAAGTGGATGAGATTTTTGCTCTCGTAAAGTTGGCAGGATGAGGATTTAGTGGTCCATGATGTTGATGATGATAGTGATGGAAACTTAAGATAAAAAGGTCCATGCGATTTGGGCCGCATTCCAATGTACGCCAAACACCTGACCACTAAACTTTAAAAAAAAAAAAAAAAAAAAAAAAAAACTCTCTTTCTTTTCCTTTACTAAAGCAACCCCCTCAGGGGAGCATTACCTAGACTGGTCAGTTAAAAAAATAAAATATGCAACTATTTTCTAATTTCACTAATGCTTTATATATACCAAACCACATTATTTTTATAATATTATACATTGTATATAAAAGTACAATCAAGGTATCACATAAATTGAACCAACGATGTAGACATTTTTATATTTTTCTTTTAACTTTTAGCCATAACAAGATTTTATGTAAGGTAAAACGTTAAGCAACTGCAATATCCATCATCTGTCTCTATATATGAAAGCACTTGATTGAGTTATATAATTCAAATTAGATTTGCATCTAAAAAAAATGTTATAAATATATAACAGAGTGCAATAAATATTGCTAAAATGTATTCCACGCAAATGAAGACATGATATATGTATGTATAATTTTCACCGTTATAACAAGAAAGTTCATGTGTGGTAATAAAGTTTAGTTATTATTATTTTTGATGACGTAATACGATAAATTAACCAATGCAAGAAAGAAAAAAAAATGTACAAATTAGAGCACCAAACATTAAGAGTACTAATTAAGACATGGAATGTTGGTAGAGAGCAAGTTTTTGTGCTGTTTAAGATGCAATTTTGAAAGAAAAAAAAAAAAAAAAAACTTAATTATCATAGAAATATTTTTCACACTATATGAGGTGTGGAGATGGAAGTTCCAACATAAATTGAGAAGGACATGAGGGAGCATAATATTATTATAAGTATTATTATTAGATATACGGGTTTCACTTTTCCTTCATTTTTAATTAGGACATGTAATATGCATATACATAAAATTGTGGTATAATATAAATACTGGTATGCAAATGTATTTTATCTTATATAGATTGATGTATGTAATATGTATAGATCTCAACATGCACGTTTTATATCATGATTTTTATTTTTTTTTAAATGCACTTGACTTGCATATCAAATTGCGTGAGGATTGTAATTATTAAGAAATTGTATATTATATATTTTTATTCTTAATAAAAAATTAACATTTAATACAAAAAAAAAAAAAAAAAAGATAAAGATAATACTTTCTTTAAGGGGAATAAAATTTATGGAAGAATAATTATGTTTGTTTAAAATCATGGCTGTTCATATGTAAAGAAAAAATATAAGATATTATTATTATTATAATAAAATAATTCTTAATTATTTTAATGATATTATTAATCCCTAATTATTATATAGTAAAGGAAGAGAGAATAATAATTATAATGTATATATAAGAAAAAAAAATGTGTTAACTCACCTTTTCAAGTTCTAGTAGATGAAACCGAAGTACTTGTATCGCTTGTACCATCTGCAACACAAAAATTAAACAATTTAATTACAATGTTACAAGTATACAAAGAAAAAGAAATATATTTTCAAAAATTGTAGTTCTTGCACAGTTACACTAAAATATAAACTCAATATTATTTATTTGTTTAATAATTATAATAGCGTTGTTTGTAAACCCTGTTTTCTGGCACCAAAAAATGCGCATTTCATTTGAATATATAAGCAAAGTTGATCGTCGTTTTAGGAGCAGAGTACGAATAGCAATAATAACACAAATGAATAAACTTTGATAAGATGCATACAGGGCTTTTTCTGTCATAATAATATATTTCATGAACAGTGCATGGTCATCACTCATCACATTTAGCCAATAATTTTGAAGAAAAATAATTATAAACATAACTTTATTTTTACATTTATTTATTTATTTATTTAATTAATTAATTAATTGATTATTTAATTATTTATCTATCTATATCCCAGTACACGCATGGAACTTAAAATAAAGATTTCAACACTCATTACTGTACAAAACTCTCCTCAATTGTAAAACTCTTAAACATACACCAGCATGTACTAAAAACCCATCTTACTAATGTTTAAAGTTTAATTTTCCATACAAAATATTTACATATTTCACACTCTCACACATGATGTTTTGTCTGAAGTGCGTCTATATTTAAATGGAGAAACAATAATAATTCAGCAACTTTTAAAGAATTAATGGTTAAAAAAAAAAGAGTATTTTAATTTTTATCAAATTTTTTTTTTAGTTATGACAACAACTAAGTATACTTTTAATGTTATCTCTGTTTAATTATATTCTCTAGGGTGGTCGTAATTAAGATAATAATAAATAATTTTCACACACTTTTATATATTATATAAATAGAAGACATCAGATTACTATTGTTAACTATCTTTTTAAAAACAGATGAATTTCAAACTTTTTAATGTGAAGAACATGTAACAATTTTTATATTATATAAAGATCTTTATTTTTTTAATTTTTCCTATGTGCATTTCTCAAAGGTGTGATTTTTTTTTTCTTTTTTTTTTATATTAACAACACATTCCTGTTGATGTTCATTATCTACATAGAAAAATCTGACAAAAACAAAATCATAGCTAGAATAAAACATCCGCATGATGTCATATTGAATGCGCTTCAACGCCATACTGGAGCAATGAATAACATTATTCACCAAAAGACAAACATGATTTTTGGCTATTTTCTTTGGAAAATTAATTAATTCTTTATTATTATTTATGTTTCTCGCATACTTGAAAACATAACTCAACCTCTTATATTCTAAACATCATAAATTCTCTTTTAAAAAAAGTTCTAAATTTTTAAAATTGCAAAATATGTCATTTTCCTATATATTGTACTTTCATGATCCAACATTGCATCTACTTTTATATATGAATGCATAAACTCTATAACACATCATATACATTTTAGTGACATATGAAATGAAGAGTAAGCTAAGTGTTTATAATGAGGCTAACATTATTCATGGCTCTCTAAAAGTTATAATAATAATAATAATATGCTAGGTCCACATGTTTGAGGGTTATACTTTGGCTAGAGAGAGAGAGAGAGAGAGAGAGAGAGAGAGAGGCTTATCTGTCCGGGAGCAGGCTACGTCAGCAAATATACCGGTATGTCAACATACTCCTTATCATAGAAGACCCAGAGAGAGAATGAAGCAGCATCCATAACACTGTTACAACCCTCCTTCCCTATTACATAATAACATACGGTGTGGGTGGTAGACCAACTATATATATATATATATATAAGGGTGTCAATGTGAAACTTAATGATATCAATAGTATAATATAAGATGCATGAAATATATTATAAGCGTAAACATAACAGCATAAAAAAATAGAAAACAAAAATAATATATTATTATTGAATTTTATACTCTCAATTTCTATATATAATAGTGAAAAACGATAAACTGTTGTAATTTATTTCAACACGTCTTTGGTCTTATAGCTTTTTATATATTATGATATTAATAATTTTCTATTGAATATTCATAGGAACAGATATTATATTATATAGGTTTATATTATATAGTAACTTTATAAAGTTTAAATTTTAAATCTGACATAAATACTTTCTTTTTATTAAATATATATTTATAATTGTGATTCAATAATATTAACACATTTAAAAAAAATGCAAAAAATATATATTTTTTAACCAATTCAGTATAATATTCACGCATATTTAAAAATATATATATACAAGGCATCGATATTTTTTCTCCACCAATGATTTTCTTTGTTTTCATAAATTTATCAAACATGGCTTCTTTCTATAATATAATGTAAAAACTTTTTTTTTTATATATATAAATATAATTGCTTCATTTTTTATTCATTTTTACTTCCATTTTGCGTTTAAATATTAATATAATAATATGAATAATATTATGTGAAGGAGATACCCAAAAAAATATTTTTATATATACATAAAAAATATATATATATATTTATACATATTATGTATATGCGGTGTGCATGCCTATACAACATTAATACATAAAAAGTTGAGTTATAATGTTTCAGAAATGATTTTATTATGATCAAAAAATATAAGAAAATATATATTAAAATTAACATAATAAATTTTTATATATTCTTCTATCCTCCTATCATTTTTGAATATATTAATATATAAAACTATATAAGACGCCATTATGGTATTATAAAATCACTTGGAGGCATTTTTTTAAAACATCATTTGATAAACAAAATTTTCTTTGGTGGTATTTTTTTTTCTCCTTTTTTTCTTTTTTTAAATTTTTGAAAATATAATGAGGTAAAAAGATGAAGGCTAAAGGAATAATATTAAAAAAATTGAAGAGGTATCAAGTAATGGCCCTTGTATTACTTGTAAGCACACAAAAAAAATATGTATATATATATATATATATATATATATATATATATATATATATATATATATATATATATATATATATATATATATATATATCTTTAAAAAAACTATCAACCATAAAAATAAAATTAATATTCAAGTATATAAGAAAAAAAAGTTTTAAAAATTTAAATTTTTGTTATAAATTATCATCATAAGAAGAGAAAAAAATGTAGTCTATAACATAAAAAAATATATATGTTTAATAAATTAAAAGCGCAAATGGCATATAAAAATTAATGTGTATAATATAGATATAGGTAATTCGATGCTTCTTTGTTTTGTTTTTTTGGTATATACATACTTGTCACTTGAGATGTTGAAAAGTAAAGCGATATTTTATGTTGGTTACCGACCCAAAACTCGATCACCCGAGCGCGACATCTTAGAGACATTAATACAATAAAAGAGATAATGATAAAATAATAATAAATAAGTATATAATTAAGAAGCACGCGCTTAAAATAAAAATGCAAACTAAATAACATCAACAGAACAAAATAATAAATAAAGTATGCAATGCAATGTTTCTTACTTTATTACATTTCTTCATTACAAGCTGTATATAAGTGAGAAAGAATAAATAAAATACCAAAGTGATAATATCAAACTAACTTATTTTTATATACTATTATGTATATATATGTAGCAATTTTTTTTTAATATGTATATAAACTAATCGTGATATATTAATATTATCAAGATGATTTAAAAGTTGTTATTCATTATATGCATTATTATCAAAACTATATAATAATAAAATAAATAAAACCATTATCATCAATATTATGTTATCAAAACGTTATAAAAAAAATTGCAGCACATTAATTATTACTTCAATTAAATATGTTAAAAGGATTATTATATTAAGAATACATTATTTAAAAAAGTTAATAATCATTATAATAATAATAGACATAAAGAATAACATTAAGGTAGCACTCAAAATAATTATATATATGTTGAAGGATAATCAAATATAAAGTATAATCTATACAATGAAAGAGTGATTACAAAATAAAATTTAAAAAAGAAAAAGAAAATCTATATAATACTTATGCAATTTAAATTAGATACTGCATGTAATATCTGTATCAAAATTAATTAACATACAGTATTGATAGCAAGTATAATGTATCACCTATTTTATATAGATGCAATTTTAATATATCAGATATATATAAATCAATGTAATTAAAATACGTTTTATATTAAAGAGTTGTTTGCATAAATTATTACATTTTTTTTTTTTTTTAATATTGTTCAATAAACACAAATTAAAAATCAGAGAGAGATTAAATATTTTTATTAGTTAATTTTAGAATGATTTTTTTTTTTTTATAAAACATATATCATTTTAAATGTTATTTTATGATGCTATATAAACGAAGCTATCAAATTTTTATAGAGTTTTTCTAATAATTTATTTCTGTATATATATTTTTTTTAATCAGATATATATTTTTTAGCTCTGTTGCTAAATATAAAATATTGTTTGGTATTTAAATTTTTAATTATTTTTTTTCCTCTCATTATGATGCTATTTAACTAAATGTCATCCGTTTTTGTTTTTCCTCCCCCCTTTTTTTTACATATATAATATATATTGACAAAATTAATAGTTAAAAATTAATAAGAATTAAACAAATTTCCTGCTATGTCTGAAAATTTATCACTTCTTTTTATATCCTTACTAGAAAAATATGGATTCTAAGAATATTTTAATATTAAAATATAATAATAAATTGACTATGGTCAAATGGTCAGGTAAAATAAAAAAGGTTTTTGAATCTGTCTAGATTGCAGTATTAAATACATTGAGAGAGAGAGAGAGAGAGAGAGAGAGAGAGAGAGAGAGAGAGAGAGAGAGAGAGAGAGAGAGAGAGAGAGAGAGAGAGAGAGAGAGAGAGAGAGAGAGAGAGAGAGAGAGAATTTGAATACGAAGTTAGCATGCTGCATCTGATGGAAACGTGGGTGGTCACATCACTTTACGATATATAAAAAGCAAAGCAGCTATAATATAACCTATAACCACCCGCCTCATCTCTTTTGAGTGAATGAGATAGAGGGTGGGTGGGTGGGTTGGGTGGGTGGGCGAATTTATATACTTCTTCGCCTTTTGTCCTTCAGACCATGAATTCAATTCAACTATCGCGACATAAATAAAATATATACATATATAGAAAACTAAAACTAAATGTTGTTGTTTTTTATATCAGTTTCAAACAATCAAAACTACATAAAATTGGGTCTACTATACACTGAAAAACAAAAGAAGAAGAAGAAATACTGCGACTATAGTTATAAATTTCTATACTGTTAGAAAATGTTTGGGCTATACAGCTGCAAAGTCACAGTTATAGTATAAGACAGCAAATTAGTTTTGAAAAATCATGTAAATTCAAGGAGCCCAAGTCATGAATATTTATCCCATTCTTGCGTACCTTTATTATATACATAAAAAAATATATCCATCCACTATATATAATTGCACGAATTTTTGCATATTTCATCATTGAAAAATAATATTATATTAACTATCGATTAATTAAAAATAATTGTATAAATTACTTTTAGTATGGTTTAATTCAATATTTTGTATAATAAGTATAAAAAAAAATCATTAATATTAATATAAACAAATGGTATAAATATATATATTTTTTTTAAACCATAACATATATAATTTGTCTCTTCAGCCAGAAAAAAGTACTGTACATACATTTTCTTAAAATATATATAACAGTATAGGAAGATGGCTATAAGTAATTAAGTATATGATAAGGAAGGTAACTTCTTTTTTTTTTTTTCTTATTTGCTTTCATTAAAAAAACTAATTATAAATTAAACCAATTACACATTAAACTTAAGGTAAAAAAAAAAAAAAAACTCCCATGTTCGTTCATGTATAAGAGCAACCATAAGTATAAAAAATTACAATACACTAATTATTTTTTTATCTTATTTATAACAAGTGCATACACCAACTTCTTTTTTATTTTTTAATTTTAAAGGTAACTCATTTTGTTTTTAACTAATTACATTGTGTTTTGTGTGTTTATTGAACACATAAGTTGAGAATAAAAATAGCTTCTTCTTCTTATTTTTTAACGTGAGGGAGGAGAGAAAACATAATAATTATCTTTAAAAAAAAAAAGCTTAAAGGTGTCAAGGGTTGACAATATTAGCCAATTATTGTCACCAAACTATTTAAAACAATAGACGAAAAAATATTTATGAGATCTTTTATACAAAATAAGAAATTCTATTATATAATCTTTTTTTCTCACACTTTTAAAACAAAACAAAAACACAAATTTTATTATAATAGGGGGAAAAAATGTCTTATATAGTTAATCTCTTATTACCGTAATAAGATGATGATAGAGAAGGCTTAACAACCGGCAGAAAAATGGTATAATAAATCAAAATGTTACACACGACCTGGACGGCTGGACCCAGGCACCTTCTAAATAGGGACGGGCCTATCCGGGCAATAAAACTGTCGTTCCAGGTATAATCTAGTAGGCTGAAAGAAATCCAATTAACCCGTAATCAAATGGGCTATCGAGCCATGTTTAGGGCTTGCGGTCCCTAATTAGTTCAAAGATGACCCTTGATCTTATGTCATCAGCAAATCAGGCACACTCTCAAATTTTCAACCTCGAAAGTCCCATGATTTTATTCCACTCCGTTCAAAAGTTATAACATCAAGCCTACTATTTTTGCTTTCCAGCCTACTAGTTTCTTTAACACAGGGAACATAGCAGGTATATACTTCCACTCGCGTAAGTGTACACATTGATCTACCTTACTATACTATATCTATAAATTAGAAATGATTTTTTTTTTATCAATCTTCTTGTAACGTTCATACTATTATTATACATTGAACAAAGAAATTATTTATTGATTAAATAATTAAATTGGAAATTGGATAACATAATTGGTAATTAATCGTTGGTAATTATACTGTCGTTCTTATTTTTAAAATTGAAAGTATGCATAGTGTGCAGTCACAGAAAAAAAAATCTTTCTCTACTATACTCTCTATATATACATCTCTCTCTCTCTCTCTCTCTCACACACACACACACACACACTCACTCTCCCGTTTGGTCTTTTTGGTCATTTTATTAAATTCCTAAAATTTAGTTATTAATTATACTAATTGTCACTCTTATATTTTTAAATTTGTATATATGTATGCAGTGTACAGTTACAGAAAACAAATCTCTTCTATAATTATAATACTCTCTATAATACGCCTCTCTCTCTTTCTCTCTCTCTCTCTCTCTCTCTCTCTCTCTCTCTCTCTCTCTCTCTCTCTCTCTCTCTCTCTCTCTCTCTCTCTCACTCACTCTCCTGTTTAGTCTTTCTATTCAACATAAAGGTAGGGGTTGTAAATTTTATTGCACATCCCATATGTAGACACAATGTCGCCGCCAATATCTCTTTGTTCACCGCCTTGGTATATACTTTGTATTGAAAAACAAGCTTTTTTCAAGAAATGGGAATCCTACTTTAAAGTTATAAAATTTTAAAAACTTTAAAGCTTTACAGGTAGAGAACAAAAAATGATATAAAGATGAGATTTTCGAGGTAATCTAATTCACAATATGCATGATGAGCTTAATCACAGTATCAAAGTATGAAATTTGTAAAAATTAGGGATCTGGACCAACTAACTTTGGTCTAAATCTCATAAGGGTCCATATAAAACGCTTCGCGGTCAGCCTAGTCCCTTTTATACCTGAAAGTTTGTCCCCGGCCCGTATACAATTAAGATGGTCCTGGCTGGACCCAGCACATAATTTTTATAATAAAAAAACAGATACGCCATTTTTTTTGACCGCGTGCAACCCTAATATATATACATTTTTTTCAAACAGCTGAAAAAAAAACATTTATATAAATAATGTATGTAATAAAAACAGGAGAGAAGGGAGAAATATATATATATATTTATGTATATATCAACTTGACCTATATTATTTTTGCATGGTGCGAATTTTATTATGCATACTTATGTTATGTCCCTTTTTTTTATTATTTATATGTATCTATTACCCCCTTGAAAGAAAAAAAAAAAGCATTTAAAAACAAATATATTATATTTTTTGTATGTGTATGTTATATAGCTATTGATATAAAACTAATATTTGTCATTTAGTTATGTATCATTTATCATAAGATGAATGTTTTCAAATATAAAGTTGAAAAACTTAGGTAAATAGTTTGGTGTTGGTCAAATAAATAACGCATGGAAGCATGGATGATTTTTATTTTAGTCAGACATTTATCTGTCAAAAAAAAAAAAAAAAAAAAAAAAAAAGCAGAAGAAGAAAATAGATGATTGCAAGTCATTCTGTTTATATAGCAGCATCTTCTAATGTAAATCTAAGAATTAATTTTAACGTCAAATCAAGTAGGATATCAATTACACCTGAGAGGTTTACTCAGGGTATAAGATGGTATATAAAAAATAGTCAGGGTTCATACAAGGTGTTTTTCTATAGCACGCAACAGGGGGGTATATATTTTTTTCTTCGTTTTTTGGCGCCTCTTTCTAAATTCCTTTGCAATTTTTTTTTTATTATTTCCTATGTATTATTTTTTATAATATACAAAATTTCTAAAGAATTTTTTTTTAAATATATTATTGATTTTATATTAAAATTATTTAAAAACATGCAACATTTCACACAAAATTACTATTCATATTTAAATTATAGTATGATTATATACGCTGTATTTAAATTGTTAAGAAATAAAAGACCAACTCAAATTTGGAAAATCTTGACTCACAAAGCTACTTCTTTGACCTTTTACTACTATATATATATATATATATATATATATATATATATATATATATATATATATATATATATATATATATATATATATATATATATATATATATTTTTTTTTTTTTTTATTTTTTTTTTTGACCATAGAATTTTATTACACTATAGCATACTATAAAATTATAAAATTCCTTTCAAATATATAACAAAGACCCTGGTCTTATTTTTATATGCAAACAATGTAGGTAAACAAAAAATAATAATAAACAATAAGACGACGAAGGAAAAAAAAAATCATGGACAAAAAAATATTTAAATTTACAGTTACAAATACATGTACTAATTTAATTTACCATGATATGAAAAATAAAATTACCATGTTTTTTTATCTCCCCATAAAAAAATATTAAAAAAAAATGATTTGATTTGGATGTAAATAGCACCTTTATAACTTTATTATTATTGTTATTATTATTCATATCACATTAATATTCAATGATTATACTTTTGATTTTTGTAAATAGAATTATTTTCATTTTTATTATTTAACATTCATACTCGGTACTTTTTTTTTTTTTTTTTTTTTTTTTTGAGAGTAAAAATAATTTTTTTTGATAAAATATATATATTAATGTGAGAGATTAGAACTCGTACATATACATATATATATATATATATATATATATATATATATATATATATATATATATATATATATATATATATATATATATACAGACAGTATATATTTTAACTTGTTACAAAATAATATTGTTTAATATTTCACAATAAATTAGCGTGCTTGTGATGTTGACAGGATTATTATTATTACTACACTATGTTACTATATTTAAGGTTTTAATGGTAAAAAAAAAAAACGCATGCGTGAGATATAAATAGGCACGCACAATAATTTTTTCTATATCGATATAATATTGTGTATGTACGTATGTAATATTATTGTACGTATGTATGGAGGCAGTTCGTTCGTGACAAAGAGATTTTACTTTGTAAAATAAAATATATGTATATAAAAAGTACACTATGTGTACGCCATACATTTTTTTTTCTACCGAGATAACACCCAAAGACTTTAAGTAAACAATCAGCACCAATCAATAGTGAAATATTTAAACTGATGAACACAGAAAATAGAGTGTACATGTGTATAATACTGTATTTTTATATGAATAATTTCGATTTTGTAGCGTAAAATACACTTCTCCTAATTCTAGTTCGAGAGGATACAGTGTAATTAAGTATAATGTAAAGTCAACTGTGATTGGCTAGTAGGTTCATAACACGCTCTGATTGGTTTAGCACCACGGATACAGCTTTTGGCGAGAACGACCTTATTTTGGCCAGAGTGTATGTGTGTATCTCGTTTTTTTAACACGTGAAACAAAATGTGTATCTCGTTTTTTTTGCCATGGCAAGCAAAATGTGTAACTTGGAGCGCCATCTACAATATACGTTCGGAAACGAGTTACACATTTTGCTCTTCTCCTGATAAAATACGAGATACACATTTTGCTTCGCGTGATAAATAACGAGATATACATTAATTCCAATACAAGAGATTTGATAAGAAAGCTATATCATAATGAAAGAATAACAATAAAAAAATATATATATCTACTATATAACAAAGAAGAAAAAAAATAAAATAACACTGCAGTACTTGTGATATTTATATTGTAATATACTTTATGTTGATAGTATTACAACAATTATTTTTTTTCTTAAAAAAATATAATTATATATTAAATTTAGAACTCCACACAGACAAAACGTTCGCATGTTATGGTGTTGAAATGATTTTATGAAGTGATAATTAATTATAATAAAAAATTATATATATAATGTCACTGACTTCTTAAGTAAAAATCATTCTTCATACAATTTGTGCATAACGTAATTAAAATTCTACACATAACAAATAATAATTAACAACAAAAAAAGTGTACTTACGAGTGAATCCACTTCCGGGTCTGCTATGTAATATGGTTTTTCTTGTCTTATCTGAAAATAGAAGAAAATTAAAAAATTATTAACATTTTTTTTTTTTTTTTTTTTTTTTTTTTTGAAAAACCCTCAGATAATAATATAATAAATACTACATTAACAAGTATAAAATGAGTGAGAGAGGTTATAAGTTTTTATTATTATTATTTTGTATTTTATCCACTAAGTAAAGAGTGAAAAAAGTTGTTGTTCACTCATATCTTTCCCTCCCTATGGTTTTCACTTCCGCCACTCTGATTGTAAATAAGAGAGGAAAAAAAAAAAAGGAAGAAAAAAATAATAATAAAGATATGTAAAAACTAAGGTAATAACACGTGCATCAATACGTTACACTTAATAAATTTTAATTACTTTTTTTTAACACGTGTGTCCAGGTAAAAAAAAAACTTTTTTTTTTCGTGTAACTCATTTAAATGTACATTAATTTAATCTCGAAGAAGTTTTCAAGACTATACTTTTAGTGTACAGTTAACAACATACAAATCTTCATTATATAGTGTCTCATGAAGAATAATTTTTAATTTAATCACATTATGCGATGGGATACATAAATTAATGTAACTTTTGCTTTCAACACACCATACTATATTTCACATTTTAAGCAACAAAATAAAGATTATGAAGTTAATAACTGTACAATATATAGACGTAAACAAACAATAATTTTATTGTAATTCCATGCAGTATATTTTAATTACCACATAAATTACATTATTTTTATGTAATATATTAAAAATTCAGAAGCTTCAATTTTATGCAAAAAAAAAAAAAAATGAAAACTTTATAATTTTACCGCATAAAACGCAAGTAAATTTACCGCAACGGCAAAATTTTGAAAAAAAAAAAAAAAAAAAAATATCACACACACATATTATTATATATATATACACAAAAATGATCAGTCATATTCGTGAGTCACGCATATATAGTTTAATAACGTGCAGACCTTATAGTGTGGATTAAAATAAAAAACCCAACAAGAAGGGAGGAAGTAGAGGGGGGTTGAAAAAAAAAATCGTGCAACTTTATATAGAAATAAAATGCAAAAATTATTATCGTTTCTCCGCCCTTCTATACAATTATTATTAACAACATATAAAAAATCATTTTCATAATATATAAATTTTTTTTTAGAGATTTTATAATCAGTGTATAATTATTAAGTCAATATCAAAATCTTTTTTTATATATATTTTATATGTGTAAGAATAAGAAGAAAAAAAAATGAACAGTGGTATTTTATATAAGAAGTTTTTATCCATATTTTTATTACTCTAAGGTATGAGTGAAGTTGTGTTATCTACAAAGCAATGTTTGGGTGTAATGCTTTTCTTATGTTTAAAAAGTCAACATATATATGTAGTATGGGATTGTGCGAACTATATTATAACAATCAATCAGAGTAGTAACGTCACAGACAATGGAGAACAAAATTATAACTTCAATGATAAACACAGAAAATATATTATGTATAAAAGGAAAAATAAAAAAATATATTTATGTATTGAAAAAAAAAAATGTACTTGAGTAAAAATGTAATCACACTTCCAATATCAATAGCAGACATTTCTTATTTTATGTCCATTTTTTTTTTTATTATTATTATTTGTACAGTGACTTTTTTATACATATATAATATATATTTAGCATTGATATACATGTAAATATAATTGATAATAATTACTGATAATTATTATTGAAAATGTAACAGTACAAAATATACAAGGTTTATTATTATTATTTTTTAAAAATATTTTTGATAATAATATATACACGTTTTTTTTCTCTTGTTAACATTTTTTTTTACCACACACGTGTGTTTGTGCACAAATTATTTACTTATATTTTTGCATTTATATATTTTTTATTTTTTTCACAGTATTAATTATTCTTATAATTATATTTATACTAAGAAAAAAAAAAAAAAGGATTTGCTTATTTATATGTTTTGATCTTAATTAGTTGGTAAAAGCTAAAGGCAATTCACCTTGAACATATATAGGAAAATAATAATAATATCATTTCCTTGTATATTATTTTCTATGAATTACAATATATAAATAATTGAAAATTTATCAATAATTAATGAAGTATGTAATCTTATGACAATTTTATATAATATATTTTTACGGTAACAAATCAAAAGCTCCGCTCTCTTAAGAAAGACCAGTGAGATTAATACGAAAAAAAAAAAGTATAATATACTAAGGTATGACGACATGTAACGAATTACAAGAGAAAATTCTTCAATCGACCTTATACTAAATGAAATCATTGATACAGGTAACATTAATTTATTTTTTTATTCAAGTCTCCTTTTATAATTTCCACGTTTTTTTTTCTCTCTCTCATGCTCTCTCTCTCTCTGCCACTTTTCTTCATTTATTTTTCTCTCTATACTCTCTCACTCTCATTTTTTTTTCAGTGATGGTCTTATCTAAATCGAAATGAAAAAAAAAAATCAATTTCTTGTTAAGTGGTATTGGCTCTTTGACTGCCAAGAGTGGTTAACTCACTCTTTGATTGCTCTACTCCCTGCTCTCTCTCTCTCTCTCTCTCTCTCAATACACCCCCTCCTCACCACCCTCTTGATTTTTTTTACCTCCCTTCCAATCAGAATTCCTTAATAACCTATTGGAGCGACTTATTTTAATATTCTATCTGCAACAGACACTTGAATAAAAAAATAATTTAATGTCATTTTAAAATTGACTTTTCTCTCTCTCTCTCCTCTTTTTTTTTATTATTTATTTTAATAAGTCAGTTAAAAAATTCTTGTCACATAATGTGTTAAAAATAATATATAATAAAAAAATGATAATGTACAATTTAATGAGAAAAATAACACGAAATTAAATAATATTATAGTAGTGTTACTATCAGTTGTGCAGTAAAGCAAAAATTGACATGCAAGGAGGTGATTTGACGTGGAACAAATTTAAACAATATTAATTCTGACGTCTTTTTTTTTTATATATAATAATATAATAAAATATGTGCGTATGTAATGTGGATTGGAGTGTAAGATTTTACCAAGATGGTCACTTCTACAATAATATTGCGTGCAACGCTCATCTTTTTTTTTTTTTATCTTTATCTTTACACAATGAATACAAAGTAAAAAAAAAGTGAATAAAAATTGACTTAATATTTTGTTTGTTTTTTTCAACATTTAAATTACAATACACGTAATAATATTCTTTTACTCTGTGGGAAAATAAATAAAATTTATTTTAAATGAAATCAATTAGCTATTAAATATATTTTATATTGTTCCAACAAAACATAATAAAAACTCAGCCACGCGCTATATTTTTTCACGCATTTCTGAATAAAAGAAAAATATATAACCATGTGAAAAAAATTGCAATTTTCTGCGAATCAAAAGATGTATCCAATGGGTTGACAATATCAATAAAAATAGGTATAAAAAAAACATCAATAAATATTTTTTAACGTAAATTTTCATCATATCTATTACTTTACAGTACATTAATAAAATTCATTTTTAAATCGAGACATTCATATATGGTGTATGCGGATGACGTCATATTTATTGCGCTTGGAGGCCATACTGGAGTAGTGAATAACATTGCTCAGCATAGGAAAAACTTCATTTAAGCCAATTTTCTTTGGGAAATTGGTTCATTTTTTGTTATTGCTATTTTTCTCACATACTTGAGATACTAATTCAACATATTTACAACATCAATACTTTCAAAAATATTGCATAGTGGTTTTAAACTGGCAAAATGATTTATTGTCCTATGCCACCCATGTTATTGAGTTATCCAACATGGCGTCGACTTTAACATGAATGCATAGACCCTATAGTATGACCCAATGAATAATGTCAAAGAGTCACCAAGTATGTATGAACGCCAACATGTGTGGGCCCAACTATATTATAATATTGTTGAGCAGGTGTCGACCCGACCACCACGATAAACGAAGCAAGCCAAACTAAAAAAAAAAAAAAGGAAGAAGCTCGATTCTCGATTGCCCGTGTGTGTATGTGTAATTAAAGTGTGGAAAAAGAAGAAGAAGAGTTGGATCGTATATAGGCGCGATGCCAGATTAACTACTGTAATGTGTGATGTGCTACTGCTTTTCTGTCATATGTCTCTAATATAAATCTAAAAATAACAAAAGTTTAAAGTAAAAATAATTAGCAAACTAGTCTTCAAAAAAGAAAAAAAAAATGTTCTAATATTATAATAAAATTTTCATCTTCAATAACATTTTTTTTCCTCAGGTGTATTTTAATTAATATTCTAAACATTTTTTTTTCTTTCTTGTTTTTAATTGCTGCATGCATAATAAAAAAGTATTATAGTATATAAAATTCCATTTAAATTGTCTCAAAAAAAATATGAATCTACACTGAAAGAAAAATAACTAAATTAATAATTATGTCTTATTTTATTTCATCTCCTGTTATGAATACTGTATTTATATTATACTAATTTATTAATTAATTACTTGATAATAAATTTAAAGATCGTATAAGTTAAAAGAAAGATGATGGTCATTATTTACTCTTTTTACAACGTATATAGATAAATTATTTTTTTCCGTGTTTTTATAATACGTAAAAAAAAAAATATAAAAAAAAACTATCCTGAAGCAATAATTACATTTTTGAATAAAATCACTATTTTTTTTAATAAAATAAAAATTAACTGCATTTTTTTTCCTTCCAGTACGATAAAGTTTTGCGTTACAATTATTGCACGTGTATACCTAAATATATAATAACAAATCTCACGGGAACCATAAATGTTTTGTATCATGATGTGTGTATATGTGCGTTGATTTGTTGTTGTTGTTGTTGCACTCAAGGAAGTAGCTTTTGATGCCCTTCAAGTACGTATTTTTGTTATAAGTTGCATTATACAACAGTCACAAAAATAAAATCTGGTTTAAATATGCCACAAGAAGGCAATCAACAATATATCTGCATTTTATATATATAATATAATAACCCTCACTTAAAAATAAAAAAAGCACCCCCTCCCTCTTAAATATTCACTTTTATATTCAATATCTAATTCAATACATAATATTCAAGCTATTGATACTATTTAATAAAAGCATATTATAAAGTTTTTCATATAAGAAAAGAGAATTATCGGTATAGTTTAATATAATATAATATATAAAAAAAAAAAAAAGCAAAGAGAGAGCGCTTTATAGAAAAATAAAGTATAGGGGTTTTGCCTGTGAAATGAACATGTATGTATTATAGTTTTGTTCTCTTTTACTCAAGCCTATATACATGTATATTACCACCCCGTGTTTTTCGCGCTTATATCATATGCTTATCCTTATATAGTATTAAACCCCATGTGGTGCTTACTGGGATATTATGATTATGGTGACAAACACACACACACACACACACACATATATAGTACGGGTACATCTTAAATATACGACTCTTTAAAAAAATGAAAAAAGAAAGAAAGAAATAGTAATGAAGAAGGACATTCAAATTTAGCTCGTTTTCTCGGTATCTAAAACATTTTGACATTCTCAAATAATAGTTTTGGACATCGAAGTGTAACTTTCAGCGACGTTTTGACGGCAGGGGGTGTAGATTATGCACAGGACATAAAGGTAGGAACAGGGGAGAGAAAGGAAAAAGGAGAACAATAATGAAAAAAAAAAGGTTTTCACTTCTTATGTCCAGCTAAAAACTTTATATTATTCCATTTTTACAGTTCGAAAAGAGAGAGCATTTTTTTTTCTCACTGCCCATACTGTATAAAGTATTATTATTATTATTTATTCTTTAGAGCAATACAAAAATGCTAAGGTAAAAAGGTAAAGTTGAGTGAAAAAAAAAAAGGACTAAAGAGATTGAATAGGTTAAAGAAATAAAGAAGAAAAAAAAAAAAAAATAGAAAGGTAAAGCTTTGCACTTATTCTGTACAGAGCTCATGTATGGGACACACACACATATGGATAGATATTATAATATAGAAGGGTCACGTGTTCTCCTATAGTCAGCTTTGTATTAGCAATGATCATAGAAGCGGAATAAGCAAACATTTAAGCAACGTTGCCATTCTTTATCTCTTATATACCTAGGTATAACCCCCTAAAAAAATCAAAATCAAAAAAGAACATCTACAAAAATATAGCATCATATCCAATTATCAAAGCTTATAAACTTTTTTTTTTTTTTTTTTTTTTGGTACGTTGGGAAAAAAAAACAGTTCACGTGAATCCAAAATATCACGTCGTTCTTGTATATTATATAGAGGTATGTGTGTGTTTTATAAGTTATGTATGCATGCAACTCTTGATGCATGCATATGTTTTAATCCATGAATAATGTATTGAGAAACATACTGCAGTATAATGTTAGTGACACTTCTTTTTTTTTTTTTTCCTTTCCTTTCTTATTCAACGTCTTCTTAATGCCTCTCTCTCTCTCTCTCTCTCTCTCTCTCTCTCTCTCTCTCTCTCTCTCTCTCTCTCTCTCTCTCTCTCTTACGATTACATCATCATCATCGTTACTGCACTTTTTTTTAACAGTTACAATCTTGTATAATTTTTATATACCAATGCTATCTATCAATATTCAATACTTAAATTTATATATTATGTATATGTTATTATTGTATTGATAATTTTGTAATCGAATATGGAAATGATTTATGATTTTGTAATTAATATCTGACATAAAACTTAAGTAAATTCATTAATTAATCGATTACCAATTACGGTATGTAGTAGAGAGACTGATATTAACCTTAATTGTCATTTACATTAAATACCACAAGCTAAAAACTTTTTTTTTTTTAAGCAAAGACAACTTTAAAAAAAGAGTATTTTTTAACACGTCAATTTAACAAGTTATTAAATATGTATATATAAAAAAATAAATTAATATATATAATTAACAGTGTGAACATGTATTCTTATTTAAATTTCAGTTATGTAAATAATAATTATTATGCATTACTTATATAGTAACCTATTGTTAAAAAATATTATTGAATTTCTTATTTCACATGCATGGTTTATGCTAAAAAAAAATCTATCTATATACAACAAGTAAAGCATATGTATAGTAAAAATTTGTTTACTCTCTCTCTCTCTCTCTCTGATCATATATTGACATAGGAAGTAGGTATGTGTTCCAGCTGAACTATTATAAGATATGTTAACACATGTACTATAGCAGTTTTTAGACTGAGAGGAAAATGAAAAAAAAAAAAAAGTTTAATATTTGAAGAGAGTGAGAGAGAGAAAATTGTATGTTATCAGAAACATGATGTTGTCGCTCTATATCGCTTTTTGGATGTGCCAGATCAACAAATATACAAAAAATTTGATAAGATTGCCCTTCCATGTGACTCCTAAAATATATAATATATAGGTGAAAAAAAAAATCGTTAGATAATCCTTATATATTTCAAGCCAAAAAAAAATATATATATATATATTTAATAAAAATTAAATTTACTAATTCCAAAAAAATACTATACATCAAGTAGTCATTTCTAAGAATTCATTTAAAAAAAAAATAATAATAAAATAAAAAATAAGTAACAATAACAATTAACTTTCATTCCTTTTTAAAATGAAGTAAATTAAAGTCGTAAATTATAAGTAGTTTTTACACTATACATGCTACATATAGTACCTAATTTATCAAGCTTGTCGCAACTTTCATACATTATTATATAATAAGTGACAAAAATAATATATATATAAGGGCTTCCTTCTTTTTTTTTTTTACGGGTTCAAAAAAATTGTAGAGAAAAAGAAATAAAGCTCACACCTGATTACTGGGTTAATTAACGGCTTTGTTTTGCTTTTTTTTTTTTTCCAAAGGCGTCATGGAGTGAACACTATGCAGTATTAGATAAAAAAATATATATATATGCATAAACATAATATATAAAATGTGAGTGACTTCGCAACACTTACGACCTTGCCTAAATAAAGTTTTTTTAAGTCACTTTAATGCAGTTTCTAATCAGCGTCCTTTAAATCATAAAAATCTATCACCTAACCAGCTGATTTTTTTTTTTTTTTTTTTTTTTTTTTTTTTATGGAGAGATATATCTATGTTTTTGTTAAAAAAAAAACTATATACAAGGATTAAAAATTTTGTGGTAGAATATAAAATTTATTTTTCAAGATGTCTTCGTTGCGCAACTAGTTTGACTGGTTGGTTGTATGCAAAAGGGAGGCCTATAAGCGACGGAGAGAGAGAGACGCATATTTAGTAAGTGGACATAGAAAAAAGAAGAGACAGAAAAAAATATATATAAATAAAATATATAATACAGGACAAGCATGCTAATCCAAAAGCCTCAAACTAATCGAAAATTCAAGATAATAATGGCGAAATCTTTCGTTAATGATAAGAAGAACAAAAGTCGATTAAGATTATAAAAATACAACTATCATCTCATCATCATAAATATCAATGGCCGTAATAAAATACCAAAAAAAAAATAGTCCTCTTATCCTTATATCATTATAAAAATAAAACTTTTGCTTAAATAAATATATATACTTATATATAAATAGATAGTATAAAAAAACTAATATGGTAATAAGGTATATGTTTGCTGATGCATAACAATCATTTGATCCATATCTCTTACATTTGGTCAACTCAGGCCAGTTTATAAGAACAAGAAAGAGGGGTTGTCACATATATAAAAAAGTAACCCCTTTTTGAGAATACAAAACGTTTTTCATCATCATCAACATGGAAAGAAATAATAATAAAATCATCCCTCCACCTCTCCACGAAAGTTAACCGCGAGTTTTTCACGTCCCGGGCCGTGTTATATAATATTGAAGGTGCAGTAAAGCATCCAGCCGCATCTATTGAAGAAGGGGAACGAACAAGAAATATCCGGAGCAGGCAAAAGCAAGGGTCCCTGTCCTGTACAGCATTGGGTACGAATGTAAGCAAAGCAAAAGGGGAGCCAGCCAGCCAGCCCAGAGAGAGAAATATTCATTGTTACTCGCGAATAGAGCAACCCAAGTGAACGAACGAACGATTTCCGCGCCTGTTCATTGCATATACAGCTCTCTCTCTCTATCTTTCTCTAACCGTGTATATATATATACATATATTTATATATGTGTGTGTGCCCCGGCCATTTTAACCGCCCTGTACACCCCAGTAAGTGATGTGCATGAACAGCAGGAGACGCATAACAATCAAAAATAACAGCCAATTTTCACAAAATGAGCAAGCAAAGACCTCCTCTAGAGTTTTTTTTTTTTTTTTTTTGCTAGCGAGCGAGAGCAAAATAAAAAAATACATGACGTTTATCCCTTCATTGAAACAAATCACGAATAACGAAATTCAAGTAAAACAATAATAATAAAAAGGAATGTATACCAAAATAATAAAGAAATCAAATACTAATTTCTAAGCTCTCAGATTTACAGTTATAAAAAATTAGTAGTATATAACACCCCCTAATACTGACTTAAAAAATAATAGGAAAAAAAATACAGTAATCTGGGTGCATTTTTTTTTAATGCGTGTTCTTTCGTATATATATAAAAAAAAAAGTTTCAGATTTCATTAAAAAGATGCTTCTAAAAAAATATTATTTTCTTCTCTTTTTACTTTAATGCAGGCCCAATATTATATCAAATTTCAATGCAGCATAAAAATAAACTGAATCCCAATGAATATTGTATTAACTTTTACTTGATATTGTTAGTACCCGTTAGGTTGGTTTTGAGTATGGTTGGCATCTGCCATCGTCAGGGAAAAAAATTTATATAGAGAGAGAGAGAGTCCCTCTATGCATGCCTTGCTTACTACCACACCACCCACCTCCCCCATCATCTGCAACTCATGTGGTCTCACAAAAGCATACAAGTAAAGCCAAAAAGTATGTAGGGGAACCTATCATATAAACTTCAAAACTTATAGCACATATAGATCTAAACCATATATTTTTATTTTGCTATGCCACTAAAAACACTTCAACTTTTTCTCTCTCTCTCTCTCTCTTTCTTTCTTCACACCCATAAAAATATATAAATAATACTTATTATAATATATTATTATTATTTCTGGTATAAATATAATATAAAAAAAGATAAAATAATAATGTCTATAGTAGTAGTAGTGTTCATGACCTAACATAACAAAAATAATTTGTAATATTTTTGTCATGTTATGTCTTTATAATGATACCAATATTTTTGTTCCAAAAGAGAGTCTTTTATAATTTATGTCTTTTACAAACCCCCTTAAAATAAATGACCTTGCTACTTTTATGGTGTTACAGTAAATAACACAAAACCGCACATAGAAAAAAAAAAATGTATAATATTATGCTTTTTTTTTTTTTTTTGTAATATATGGGTCTTAAATTAAAAATTGTACATCCTTTATAGTATATATAATATGCCAAATGTTTCCGCACAACGAATTATTATTACAATTTTGTTACATTGCTATTTAATGTTTTCCTCATTATTTATATGTACCTTCACGAGTCATATTTTTAGATTTTATTTATTTATTTTTTCCTATGAGTTATTGGGCAACACTTTTGTTCACTATAATATACATTATACAATTATATTATTGGATTAGTGTCGAGTGGTTATTCTCAACTCACCTGTTTAGAGAAGACCGCAATATCCTCGTTGAAGGATTCTGACGAACATACGTCACCTCCCGCCACCCCTGGCTCTCTGGGTGTACATGTAGCTAATTCACATTTTTCAAAAATGAGCGCTAAAAGTGGGAATAGAGGGTGCCTGAAAGTCGAAAAATTATATTAGAATTTTACATACAATAAAAATTTGAAAATTTTAAATTTCTTTAAGACTTCAAAAAAAAAAAAAATGCAAATAAAAATGGTTGCTCACAGAGAGGAAGCGTCGATTAATATTTATTGCATCCTCTTTATTATATTTTTATACATACTTTAATATATAAAAGTCTAATTAATTTTAAATATAATTTTAATTACACAATTTGTATGCTTATTTTTAAATATTTTGTTACAAAATAAATGAAAATTATTATATATTATAAAAATATATAACCAAATATAGACGGGAAAACAATTTTTATTTAAAGATTATATTTCGTTAAAAAAAAATAAAATCAATATTAAAGTTTATTTTTAATCACCGGTAAATACATACAATATTGAGCAACACAAAGTTTCCTTGCAAATTCCACAACACATTTAACACTTTTTGAACCACGCTATAATTTTACCCTGAACTTTACACCACAATGAGCACAAACAATTAAAAAGAATGAGTTTAGAAAAAAGAAAAAAAATCATCTTTTTATATATATATACACACATACATAATATAATATTGAACAGTATATTTCAATCATGATAATTTTTTTTTAAATAATTATGTTATTATATAAAAATTTACAAATGAAATCCTCTTTAACATTTTTTTATTATTATTATCATCATCTCATTATTATTTTATATCTCTATATACATAATAAAAATTGATCATTACTATATTGACAAAAATGAATAATTCAAGATAAAAAAAAAAGAAATATAAATAAAAAAAGGTATAATAATTCACTCTTTTCATATATTATAACAAATGACACGTTCGGTTTATATATATATATATATATATATATATATATATACACATATACAAAATAAATGTGGTGTATTGTCCTTTTTTTTATAACTCACAAGTATTGCACATTAAGTTAAAATAAAATTCAGTAAATATAAAAAATACATATGTAAATGTCATGCAATATAACAAAGGAATGTAACAATCCAATATGCATGCACAAAGAGTAAGTGAGAGAGAGAGAAAGAGAGAGAAAAAAGTTTTATATTATAGTAAGACACTATTATATACTATACGACTATACACATATAAATATAAGCTTTTGTTTTTATGAGTACTTTTGAACTTTTATAGATTGTTGTACTAAAACGATCTGCGTGAATAATAATTTTATTTCACTTTTTTTTTATTATTATCCTTAATGTACTTTAACAACCATTAAAAATTATTTGTGTTCTATATAATATAAAGGTATCATTAAAAAATGATTAATTTCTAACTTTTTTTTCTCTCTCTCTTTCATCTATACTATATGTGCAATATTGATTATTATTAATAAAAAAAATGGATTGCTGAAAATTATTTTAATAATTTATAAAACTAAAAGGTATGCATTTTGTTAAAAATAATAATAGTTTTTTTCCTTTTATAATATTTTCAAAGGTTATCCTCAAAATATGTATATAAAAAATCGTTTATTAAAAAATAATTATTTAAAAATGTGGTAAGAAAATCTAAGAAATTTTGCTTAGCTATAAATTTTGATTAGTTTGATAATGAAGTTTAGGGTATATATTGCGGGAGTTTATATTTGCCGGAGGGCGCTATAATATTAGCCCAAAAACCCAGGTGCCCGTACATCGGTAAAGCGGGCGTGCGGGAAACGGGAGCCACCACGGCCGGTTCGCGTTCCGCCGCCGTAACGCCGCGTATAACCCATTAACATTTGAAAGGCTTCTGATAGTTTTATATAAGCACATCACCGATGGAATGTATTTTTTTTTTTATTAATAGTAATTTTCTTTCAAGAATAATTAAAAAAACCTGCATCATCTTTATACTCATCAAAGTCGAGATATAGGAGATGATTTTTTTTTATATAATAAAAACAGTAGCTACCTCCCAATAATAATCTCTTTAGTGCGAAACAAAAAAACCTGTATATAAAAAATACACTATAATTTTCTGACGATGTCATTAAAATTAAAAATATTTTGAATATATTATAATACATATTTTTATATATTATATACAAAAAGATTTTTTTAAAACAAAAACAACATAATTTTTCGTACATATTTTTAAGAAAATTTTTATACCTATACTTTTTTTACAATTTAAATAATAAAAAAAACAAGGGGTTTGAAGTGAATATTAAGAGCTATAAAAAGAAAGACTTAAACGATTTTCTCTCGTCTTATTCTTTTTATATATATATATATATAATATATATATTACGAATTATTTTATTATTAATTTTCCACTCATTAAATGGCACATCCGCGGGCTCACAAGAGAGTCGTAAAAGAACAGTAAAGCGTCAATCGATAGAACGAACAGCTCATGCAACATGTTGGTGATGCGTTTTACCCGACTTAGCTTTACTTCGCACACCACCCGTACATACTTGTAGTAAGTAATATACTCAAAAAAATTTTACCCCCTCGATTTATCGTTAGGGAAAATATATTTATACGGGAGAAAAAGAAAAAAAAAAAAAAAAAAAAAAAAAAAGGAAAGAAGTGATGTTACCGTTTTTACAACTTCTGATATCCTTCCTATATAGAGCTTTTTACTGCTGCCATTCACATCAAATTTTAGACTTCGATAAGATTCCTCAACGTATGTGTAAGTTTATCACAAAAACACTAACAATATATACGTGACATTTTATTTTTCACTTGTTAAAATGAAATGTAAACGGGGAAAAAAAAAAAATAAATAAATAAATAATAAAATAACGATTGCTTATAAAAACAAAAAAATGCATGAACATTGTTAATAATTATATTATCAATATATTTTATTTCAAAGTGTCAAATATTATATTTTTTTCTTCTTTTTAAAAATAAAAATGCGTGTTGAAATTTTGGTTGTTTACTTAATATCAGACAGAAAGTTTTTTTTTTTTTAATTTTATATAAACGCAGTATGTAATAAAAATACAATATTTTTTTTAAAGTTTTACCGGTAAAAGTGAACCGCAAATATTTCTGTAGTGTAAATAATTTTTAACTATATGGCATAACACAAAGCCACAAAAATATATAATTTCTTTATTTTTTTTCCTGTATTATTATATTACATGTTGTGTTAACCTTATTATAAACACTGATTTTTGTACCTCAATATTTTTGTATTTATTCACGGACAACTAAAAAAAATATATATCATTCTAAAATATCAAACGGTGAATTTAATTTGAATATTTGATAATATTATGATCTAAGTATATGATACATAAATTTTAACGATGTATATGATTTTCTAATATTTTGAATTTTAAATTAAATTTTTTTTTCTTGGTCAACGTTGTATATATTGTGACTTTAAAAAAACATTTTGTTTGTTTTGAGAGGGGGTGAATAATCACTGACATAAGAAAATTAATTTTCTAAACACTCACACGTAACCCCGCGGGAATTAAACTTTACTAAATGATGCGAATCTTAACCATCACTCTCCTTGTTTTTATATATATATACTATGCTTCATATAATTTGTGACACATTAAAAAAAAATCTGAATATGTAAACACACTAGAATTAATGATACCACATTGTTTATTATTTTTGGCTTTATTATTTTGTTTTTTTTTTGGGGAGTTATTTTTATTTTGCATACATTTTAGTTTTAAAAATTATATATATAAAAAATTAAAATTTTGGGACTCACCCGTATATTGCATCCTTATCTCTTTTATGCACGTCGGGTACTGAACCCATAACGTGATTAGAGACAGGGGTACCAACGTGGTTACCATGGTATGGGGTCATATGGTTCATATGGGGTGAATGGTGCGCCATGGACTGTAGCGACCGATGGGGCACGTGGGGGTCATACATTGCAGGTGGGGGGTTTTCCATGTAGGGGTGTATCCCATCGTCATACTGTGCACACAAAAACAATAATCAACATTTTTAGAATTTAATTAAATATTTTTTTTTAATTAAATTTAATATATCAAGAAAAATTAAAAATATAAAAATATTTTTTCCAAAAGTTAATATTAGAATTTAAAAAAGAAATATATATTTTTATTATTTAAATTATTCACTATGATTTAAATTTATGACTTGCACATGTGTATGTCATGTAATAACTCATCATTTTTGACATTTTGTAAACAAAACTATTTTAATTTAAAAATAACACATTAAAATGCAAATAATGATATTTAAACTCCTTTTAATGTTTATTATTGGGGTTTAGGGAGGGATATTTTTCTCTTTTTTTTTTTTTTTTTTTTAATTAAAAACTTTGTTTTCGCCTAACAATGAAACTTACCCTAGGTTGAGCCATTAAAGCCACTTTTAATTCTCACTTTAAATCCTCAAAAAAATAATAATTTCCACCAGTAACACTCAATTAAGAATCACTTTACCCGATGTACCCTGTAAAGGTAACACCGGGAGGTCAATAAACAAAACTTCACTGCCACCATAAGGTTATCGCCACAATAAAAACAAATTTTTATGAATAATATTTAACACTATTCATACGTTGAGAAAAAAAAATTAAATAACACTTTATAAGTTAATGTTGACAAAAATTTTGGGCCACACACGCGCACAGAAATATTTCTTTTTATATAAATATGAAAAAACACTGAATTCACACACTCACAGTAATTTTAATTTCCAATTGAAAATTTTATAAAGGCGATGATTGAATACATAAGATGCACTGTTATTAAAATAGCACTTAATTATCACTTTAAAAAAATATTACCACCCCATGTGATTGTATGTAATTGCATACAAGTATTGCGCGGGTTTTAGTACTATTGCAATGCGTTATAGAAGCCGGGGCGAAGCTACCTTCTGCGCGGGCAGCCCTGTGCCAACTGTCAATCACTGCTCACAAGGGGAAGGCACAGGCAAAGGCAGGCACAGCATGTATGGACTTGACTGCCATGCCAGGATGGTGGGCTGCGCCGCGCACAAATATTTCAAACCGTCTGCGCAGTTTAAAGCCAACCCCTTTTTACCGAGTACGCTTGGCGGAGTGGTCGACTGTGTGTAGCTGTGTGTTTTGCCGGGTGGCGGCGGGGCAGAGCGGTACCCTAGCTAGCGATGTAAGCAAGCGAGCAAGCACCAGACCAGCGGCGTGCTGGCTGCGTGACGCAACAACACACAACCAAGCGGGGGTACCGGAGGAGTGGCGCGCGCGCCAAGGCTATCAGCGCCATGCTCACGGACAAACATCGAACTCTATCTCATTTTTTTATTTCTTATAACAATAAAACGAAATTATGCTCAAATTCAATCATATTTTTAACACAAAAATCCATTATTGATTTTTGTTTCTGATATATTAACTGAGATTCCAATTAAAAAAATTAAAAATATATATGATAAAAATTCAGAAAATAAATTTTCAACTACATTTTAAACGTCATTAAAAATTATGTTGTCTAGTCGCTTAGATACGTAAAGAAATATCGGATTCATGTATGGCACATTTAATAAATTTCATTAGAACATTAATTAAAGGTTTGTAATATGACACGTTTATCCAGTCTTCCAAAACTCCCTACCGGAAGATTTAGCAGCAAAGCAGTAAATAAAAATATAAAGCGTCTTGTCATAACAAGTATGAATTATTGCGCACAACCAAAAGGTAATAAAATCCTAATATATATTTTTTATTTTCATTCATTCATTGATTACTCAGTTATAGCTATATATAATTTTTTTTTAAATAAAACCATATGAAAGTAAATTATTATTTATAATGCAAAAACCATGTACATTTTGTTATAGATATGAATTAAATATCGTTCACTATAAATAAATTTATTTTTTAATATGGAAATTCAATAAAATAATAAAAATAATGGAAAATGTTCAGGTGACATTTATTATAGATATTAATAATACTTTAATTATTTTTCTTGATTTAATTGCACTGTATATTAAAAATCATTGTGGTACTATAAATGAAAATCGGCTAATATTTGTATTTTTTTCATATTTCGTTAAAATAAAATATTTCAAAACAGTTTTATTAATAAATTTTGTTAAAAATTTACGTTTTATTAGTTTTGTTAAATACTTTTATATGTAGAGTATATAATATGATAATTTTAATTAAAATAATACATTCAAATATGTGATTTAAAATTTAATTATATAAGTAATTAAATTATTATAACATTTTCAACAAAACAGAAACAAAAGTTTAACTTCGAAATCTATAAAGCGAGAAATGCCATAAGATATTTTCCGACACTTTGACGTGTACGACACACAAAGCGCTTGCTCGAGTTCGCGAACGAGCGAGAGAGAGAGAGAAAGAGAGATCGCGCATCGCATCAGACTTTGTGTATAAAGATCACACGAGCGACGCGTCATCCCTCATCAAGCGACATCAATCTGACGTGACCCCAGACAAACCTAGGGTGCCACAATCACTCAGCATTCAACTATCAAACAAGATGATACGTTTAAAATAAAAAAAAATAAAGCAAAAAGAATATTTCTCTTTTATTCATTTATTTCTATATGCAATGTCAACTTCGATTTTTTTTTCTTCTTCTTCTTTTCAAAATAAATTTATGGAATGTTTAAATTTATATAAATAAAAAATTAAAGTGCGTTGTGTTATTATTAAAGACCTTTATTGCTAATTTTTCTTAAAATTAAGTGTGTAATTTTTTCTTGCGGTTTTATATAAAAACAAATGAAAAGAAAAATACTTATTGTTTTATTTGTTAATTTATTCACATATTATTAGTGGTTAAGTATTTGTTAATATATTTAATTAAATTTTTTTCCCCGCAAAAAGTGTAATTTTTTATGTAAAATAAATTGCACTATCTAAATTAATTTTATACGCATATAAAATAAAATTAGGTGAAAAAAAAAACTAGTATAAAGTACATAGTAGGTTTTTATAGTTATGTCATTTTGAGTGTCTTATTAGGCTATGAAATTACAATATTATTACTGTAGCAAAATGAATTATTAGACATCCACCAGATAACCCCTCTAAAGTTATATTATATGGGCTCCAGAAGCACACACAGCACAGAGAAAGGAGAAAATAAGCAATAAAATGAACCGTAGTGCCATCTATGTTAAATATATTGAAATATCAAATGCATCAATATCATTTTTATATGTTTTGACAGTTTTGCAGTCGTCAATCTTTCTTTCTTATCATCAAAATGACGTTTGCAATAAGTGTTTTATGTTTTAAAAATGAAAAACCTCTGATCATCGCAATTGCAAAAAAAAAAAAAAAAAAAAAAAAAAAATTGTAATAATAAAAATTGAGTTAAAAAATATATCTGCGAAAATTTATTGCTTTCATAAAAATGAATATTTAACTAATACATTTTCCTCTCATTTCTATATACTCTCCGTTGCTTTATTTTATTGCGATTTATCTCTTTAAAATTATCAATATGCATGTAAATATAAATTTTACCCTAGAGTATTTCCAAATGTTTGACAAGTCTATAATAACAAAAAGGATTGTGGTTTTTAGTTATGGGGTATATAATAATAATGATGATATGATATTTAAACTATTTTCATTCCTGCATATTAAATTAAAATATTCACTCACGTTTGTATATTTTGCAAAATATATTATATGAAATAATTACTCGTTTATATACGTCAACATTTTAGGCATTTTGAAATATTAAAATATCAGAGATTTTAACTTTTTGCTTTAATTAAAATTTAAATGAAAAACGCATTCGTTTGCATTTAAAATAAATAAAAAATTTATAATAAAATTTATATTGCATTTTTTTTTATAGATTTATCTTATTTAAAGGGGTGATTTTTTTTTTCACTATCAAGAAACATCCGCTTTTCAATAATAATGATAATAAAAACCAAATTTAAGCAGGTGATGAAGAGCTAATTATTGAACTCAAGAAAATGATAATTAAAAATACTATAAAATTCTCGATAACATGTATAGGTAAAAAAATATATATTATATCATGCTAAAAAAAATGCTAATTAGATGCAAATCAATAATAAAATTGTGTTATACATTTTTTATGCTATATACATATAGGGATGTTTCAAAGTCATAAATTTATTTGATTGATAATTTGGAAGGTCGTAAAATGGTTTATTTTTATAGTTAAAAACATAAATGATTATATAACAGTCTTCACAAGGTGTAAGAAACACGAGCTCTGAATTATTTATATATTTTATCTTTTTTTTTTTTTTTCTTTTTCTTACATTGGTGATTTTAATTAAAGCAATTATAAATCATAACAAAAAATGAGAGTAATTATTTTATGTAAATGTACTGATTTATAAATTTGCCGATGATTATAATTAATATTATTTAATAAATACATAGAATTACAAATTTAATTTTATTGGAGTACATGAGGACAACATTTTTTCCCCCCTTGATGTAAGATATCTTTATAAATTCAATAAAAATTGTCTTATTTCAATAAAGCCGTTAATCATATTTATATATTTATTTGCTTTTATAAAGTCGGTTATTGAAAAATAATGTTCAATAACATATAATTTGCATGTGAGTATCAGTTGGGCGATGCCATAGAGTGACGGGTTAACGGCAAGTGGAGCCGCGACAGCCGCGAAACCCACTGCCCGCCCGTACTCTTCATCTTTCTTTATTCTCTCTCTATTTTTCTCATATATACGATCCGATAACCACATTTGATATTCAAAACATCTCAAACGACTCACTGATGCACAAATCAAATAAACAATTTTTAGTCTACATAAGCATGATGATAAATCAATCTATAGATACATTCTTATATAAATATTATTTACATATTATTGTATTTTTGTTGTAATTTTGTAATTAAGTTATCAAAAAAATATAAATTAGACGTCACAAAATTATACTTTATATTATTTTATATACCTTAAAATTATAAATTTCAAAAAACATGGATAACAATAACGTTTGTTATCAATTAAAAAATATATAGAATTAGCATTTTAAATTAAATGATAATTATATAAATTATCTTGATATTTCAATTTTTTGTCATTTTTATAATATTATAAATTCATTCTATCCTGATAAAAATTACATAAAATTAATTATAATCATAAAATTTTATAATATAATATAAATTATATATTAATAAAATTACTATACAAATTTTTATTATTTGATGAGTCTATTTTTTTATTACTTTATAACACATTGAATTTAATTTTTTTTATAATGTGCAAATTTTACAGTTTTTGTGTGGACCCCCCTTGATTTTTTTGCATTGTGCATTTGAACATAAGAGAAGCATGGCGTATAGTTTGATAGTCATCTGATATACTAATTAAGTAATTATCACATCACGTATTATTGCAGCACCTGCATGCAGCTTTCATATCTTAACAATTGACTAGATAATTTAAGTCTATAACTTTTATAATTATAATAATTTTTCTTTAACTTCTATTATACGCATTTCACCTTTTTTTTTAATGCTGTTCGTCAATTCTATTATTATACACATATGTGTATAGTGTTATTATATGTAATATGTAAAGCAATGTAAAAAGTATAAAAACTGTTTTAAGCTATTATATTCAATTTTTAGATGGGTCTTTTGGTTAAAAACGTTTAAAAACTATATACTATATATTTAAGATTAAAAGGTCGTGCAAGTGATGTATGCGGCGTATATATACTTTCAGGCGAGGGAAGTATGATATAATTATAAATATAAATGATGCAAAAAAAAATGGCAGTAACGGTTTCTATAATTATTAACTATTTTACCATTATAAATTAACTATATAATGGACCACTTAAAATGAAATGTATTTTATTGTTGCAACGTGTAAGTGAAAACGATTTTTCCATATAATATAAGAAATGCATTAAAAATATTTCAAATTATTTTAAAAAGTTCGTTCATTGCAAGTGGTCCATTGCAACATATGTTTTAAAGTTCTATGAATGGATTGTTTTTATCATTATGTTTGTTGTGAATGTTGTGATGCATGGTTCTAAATAATTTAAAATTTTGTGTTTATAGTATGTAAGGGAAAATTGTATATATAATTCCAATAACGCTGTTTGTAAACCCTGTTCTCTTGCACCAAAAAATGCGCATTCCATTTGAATAACCATAGGCGATCGTCATTTTTGATGTATGAGAGAACAGGGTTTACGAACAGCATTATTGTAACTGAGCTCGCAGTCTTGATTTACTTATAGATAATAAAATAAACAATTATATGAATTGTTCTTTTATTGCCCTTTTTCAAATTATGTATAATTTAATCTATAATTATTTAAATTTGTTTGACATTCTGATTCTATCATATATGCATGCGCTTATTTGAATTTCTTTTTATTGAAATTATGATTTACTTTTTATACAGTACATGAACTATATTCAATGGTATAGAACAAAAATTGTCTTTTTTTTTATGGCATTAGAAAATTAGAAAGATAACTTCATTATCAAAATAACTCCCATGTATTCAAAAAACATTCTTGTTTAGTACTTGGTAACTTCATCAATAAATTATACTGTTATATTATAGTAAAAGCAAAAAAAAAAAAAAAAAAAAAAAAAAAGTAGCTATATAAACAAAAATATGTTTCATTATTTCATTTGTAATAAAAATAACAAGAAAAATATTTAAATTAGAGGTAAATTAATTTTTTGTTAAATAAACATACTAATAAATCATCACAGTTTGTAAAATTTATAACGCACGGATTAAGTAATCATTTCAAGTCATGTAATAACAATTTTTACACACTTTGTTATTATGTTAACTTTATTATTATTTTTTTTTTTTACTGTCAATAAATTTTCTACGTACCCACCCTCTCCTTTTCCTACATATTCATACCCAAAATAAGCATAATATTTACATTATATATTATATATATATATATATATATATATATATATATATATATATATATATATATATATATATATATATATATATATATATATATATATATATATATATATATATATATATATATATATGACAAACAAACAAAAAATAAACAATAACTAGCATGTGATAATATTTTAATAATTAATTATTATTTTTTGGAATAATTTTTAATTCTCATATGTTTTGAATTTAATTTTACCTGTCGTGAGTTTAAATTACGTTAATTTGAATATATATTTTCACATAGAGTTCTGTTATAGTTATTTTTATATATATATATTTTGTTATAGTTATGTAATTCAGCAAAGCTATCATATTTTTGTGTTATACTATATACTATAAAATATAAAATAATAATTTTTTTCCTCTCTCTCTTTCACAGAGGCGACTATCATCAATCAAAAATGTGGACATAACACGCATCCAGTAATCAAATTACAATTGTGATTATGTACAATAACCTCGTATACATTTTTGGTGTGTAAAATGTCACAAAAATACATTATATAACAAAATATACAAATAATGTATTCCCATATATTCATTGCCATTTGTTATATATATATATATAAGCAAAATATATTATATATGATAGGATCAACAATCCAAAAACCCTGATGAGAGAAAAAGAAAATAAAAATATTTAGTATTTCATATTATATAATATTAAATCACCAAATATATATAAATGAGTATTAAATCATTTTTGTATATTTAAGTTTATTTATTTATATAAAATGCATATAAATTTGAAGTAAATTAAATTTATGTATATTATTAGAAGTTTAAAGTATATATAAACTCGTTCAAAGTCAACCTTTTCTGATCATGTGGAATCGAATCCATCACAATTGGATTCAACAATTGATATTATTGTACCATTTGTTGTTGTTGTTGTGCACAACGTGTGTTCACCATTTGATGAGAGAGAGAGAGAGAGAGAGAGAGAGAGAGAGAGAGAGAGAGAGAGAGAGAGAGAGAGAGAGAGAGAGAGAGAGAGAGAGAGAGAGAGAGAGAGAGAGAGAGACTTTTAATACGAATATAATATTATGGTATAAAAGCGTAAAATATGAAAATATAGCACCCACAGAATAATACAGCTTATGGAGTGGAGTGTGGAATGATAATGCAAAAGCTAATGCAGAACGCAAAAGTGCTGCAAGTGCAACACGTATAAAATTCAAGTTTGGAGAACAACAAAATAATCAAGATGCCGTATCATCAATTTAGATTTTAAACATATTGCGAAATACACTGCGGATACTTTACGCGTGTGTTAATACAAAAATGTAATATTTTATTCAATTTTCGATGTAATTTATAAGATTATTGTCTTGATTACATTTTACATTATATATTATCTGTTCTGTATAAAGCTTTTTTTCATACATTATTATTTCTAAATAAAGTTTTATTTTGTTTTTCTTTTCAAGTTCTGCAATGCGCACCTATAGTTCACGATATATTAAGAAATCCAAGTAAAAAAAGCTGTTATATTGCACAGTGTTTTAAATCTCAATTTAAAACAATTTATTAAAATTATAAAAATGCAATTATATATAATAAAATTAAAAGCTGTGGGTCAAAATGTATTTAGCAATTATATAAACACAAAGTTATAAGTCAATTTAGCTTCAGCATAATTTTTATGTTATAAAAACGTTAACGATGTAGTGCAAAAATAAGAATAGCCATGGGACTTATGCCTGTTGGCAACAAAACTTATTTAGTGAATGAATGAGTCTTTACGAATAACGAAGAGAGCAAGCTAGCCACCTTACGGTGTATATACAGTAGAAACCACGAGAGAGAGAGAGAGAGAGAGAGAGAGAGAGAGAGAGAGAGAGAGAGAGAGAGAGAGAGAGAGAGAGAGAAGGGTTAAATTAATTAATCTGCCTCCATCCCTCTATTTTCCTTCGTGTGGACAGCAAAAGTGAACAAGAATTAAGTCAACCCAATAATAAATAAGCTTTCTTCTCGAAACTTTTTTTTTTCCTGAAACTGCTCCTTTAAACTTGCTACTTGCATATATAAATATAGGATTTTTTTTTTTTTTTTTTTTTCTGTATAAGTTGTATGGGAGGAGTTCTAAGACATGGTATTCTTCTGGGTTAAACTTCGTGAGCAATGGATATATAAGAAAGGAGGAGTAGAAAAAGAGAGAAACTAAAATGTATGTATCATTTTGTTCAAGTACTTATATGTGTCTACTTGTTACAATAGGCGGAAACTTGGTTTAAAATTTATATAACTCTATTTTCTTTATCATGTCAAACTTTTTTCTTCTTCTTCTTCTTCTCCTCCTATTTTATCTTCTTTTTTTTTTTTCTACAATATCAAATTCACATGATGTTTTCAAAACTTCACTGTATTTTTGTTGAGGAAAAAAAAAAGTTTTACAATATTTTTAAGTATTTAAAACTAACAAGCAAAAGCTTTGAAATATGATACTAGGAAATCATTACTATTATTTGTACTTTTTTTATATACATGTATATGAGAATCAGTGGCGTAGCCAGGGGGGGGGTTTTGGGGGTTCAAACCCCCCCTGTGGATTTGGAAAAGATACAAAAAAATACAAAGTGAACAAAAGTTTTGAAACAAAAATAATATTTTAGTTTCTCGCTTCGCTCGAATATGGTTATTATTATTTTTGTTACTAATTTTACATTCTTCACTGATACATAGTACAGTGGTAAACACTATATTAGCCTTTAAGGTACCAAATATTTTGTAGTAAACCAAACAAATAACTAGATTTTTCATTAAATATTGTAAATTTTCTGTTTTCCATGAAAAAAAATACATATATTTATTAGTAAAAACTTCACAGTTCTCTATAACATAGAATGGGTAAGAAAATAAAAAACGACGTGATTTCAAATGCGCAGTGTTGGGGTCGAACACCATTTTAGTTGAACTCGAACTGATCACGAACACTTAAAATTCTTTCGAACACGATCCGAACACGAACATTTCGTACTTTTTGCAATTTCGAACTCATCACGAACTGTTCGATCGAACTGTTAGTATTAAAAAAAAAATACTACACAAATAAACAAACTTTTTTGTTTTTATTTAAACATATTTGTATGTAATATAATTATTGGAAATGGTTGAAAATCCTTTCATTTTACATAAATATACACCAATTTTTCATTTTAAATTTTTAACTAATTTATAACTTTTAACATGTAAAACTTAATTGCAAAAGTGTTCGACTTCGAGTTTGAAATTTCGAACAATCAGCAGTGAAAATGGTGTTCGTCGAACACGAACTCGAACACCTCAAAAAATCCAAACGAACTCGCACACGAACTGTTCGAGTTCGTTTGTGCTGTTCGAAAAATGTTCGACGTCGCACTCGAACACCCCAAGACTGCAAAAGCGTACACAGAAACAAAACTTTCAAACGATACTAGTATAAGGAAATTTTCAAAATATATTAAGTTTATTCTAGTCCTCGATAATTTTTAGCCAATTAGCCAATTTCAGAAAAAAAAAAGACTAAAAAGAAGTAAAATTGGTATTGCAAAAATTGCGTATAAGAGTTGCTGAAATTCTCTTTAGTTTTGATTGGTTTTCTTTTATTGTAAAACAATGAATTCCCTGATATATACTTTCGAACTAAAAAAAAAAAAAAAAAAAAAAGTCTTGCGTTCCAAAAATGATTTGAAGCTCAAAGTTATTTTTAAGGATGTAATTTTGTATTCCTGAAATCATCTTTTTACAATAATGGAAGTATTTTCTGTCAGTAAAGTTTAATGATAATAATATATATTTTTTTTCTAAGTTTTTGTGTACTTCGGGTTGCGGTCATCAAGTGTTTTATGTTCTGCGGGCTGCGTAAAAAAATGCAGTGCTATATAAAATGAAATACAAAGAATACAGCAATTCATAATTTTTATAGTTAATTTTAAAATAATTTTTTTTATAGAATTCTTTAAAAAAAATGCACCCTTTTAAAAGTATTTTGAGCATCAAAACATTGGTTTAATGAAAGATCCACATTGCTTGATCATAAGTGGCTTAATTAGGCATTATATTTATAGCTTTTCTCTCCATTTCATTTTATTATTATTATTTTTTATTTTTTTTGCTGGTCATATTACCAATCAAAATTGACTAAAATAGTTATAAGTATCAAGTATTGTCTCTAAAATAAAATATTAATGATGTAGCAAATAAAATAGTAGTTTTAATTTTGTATGTCAGAAGCAAATCCACATTTTGGCACGTCAAAATCTCAAACTTAAGTTTTACCTCATTTAAAATTAAATGCATAATAAATACATAAATTTCATCAAAAAAAGGGGCGTGGCCTCAAAAAATTTCGCGCCTGCGGCGGGCTTTTGGGGGCTTCGCCCCGTCTGATTCAGACCTGAACCCCCCCTGTGGTAAAATCCTGGCTACGCCACTGATGAGAATATATCTTAGAATTTTGTATGAAAATTCATTGGTCTAGAAAAGTCAGTCTTTTCTCTGACATCCCCTTGTGTATTATATAAAAGAAGGAGATTTTGCTTGTCATGTATTTATAAATATATTTTTATATGAAAAAAATATACGATTTTTTTATTATTATTATTATTATGCAATTGGAAGAAGAAAAAAATCTTATTGAAATATTCAGTTTTTCATAAAAATATATTATCAACAATACTTTCGCACTCGTATCGTTCAAAAATAGAATGTGTGTTTTAACATTAACACATTTCACATTTATATCGTGTGAGATATAATGAAAGCAAAAATTAATTCCAAATTTTCTATAATAATATAGATTATAATTCTTATATTCTCTGAATACTCCAAAGAAAAAACACATTTTAAAGAGATTAACAAACTGCTGCAACTTTTGCAAAAGGATGCCGATAAGGACATGCCGATAAGGAGATTTTTCTTAACACACACAAGCAGTCAGTGGTCAATTTTATATGTATAACAATAACAGCTCATATTATCGTTTAATGTTTTAAAGTTCTTGTGCAAACAAAAATATGATTTTTCCATAAAACAATTTTTTGAGCCTTTCGGGAGCACTATAGCAAACACGCAGTTCTAAACTTGTATATTTCTTAAATAAAAAAAAATGTGTATAGTGCTAAATACAAGATTGTCACTTAAATACCAGCACTTAGCAAGTACATTTTTCAAAAAAATAATAATAATAATAAGTAAATAAAAAGGATTTGAATGCATTTCATAGTGACTACCAGAGTTTTTTTTATGTGCATTTACGCGTAAATACAATTAAAATAAATTACGCATTTAAAATTTGGTAATATATATTTTACCATTTAAATTTAACAGCTGTTTATCTCAAAAGAATAACATTGCAAATTTAGCTCAAGTTTTTTTTTAATGTTAAAATATATTACGCAGTTGTGTGAATACTTTTCCTTATAGTTTATTAACACAACAAGACATGTATAAGTAAAATGTATGCACTTAACTCTCTATCTTGTGTAAGTAAATAATAATAATAATAATAATAAAGACGCATGAAATATAAAAAAAGGTGAATTTAGTAAGTCTATAATTTTATGCGCACCATCAATTATTTCTAGAAGTCTAACACACTTATATAAATGTAAGTATCAACAAAAGTATATAAGCATTATATATTTTATTATTATAATATGAAATTTGGTATAACTTCTATTATAAACTGTAATAACCTGCATTATATACAAAATATAAGTCAAACTAATACGAGAATGTCAAAATATATTGAAAATTGGATATTTTTTCTATCATTAAAATATTTTTATTAGTATGTATATATATATATGATGGTGGCTTTAAAAAAATAATATTATAATACAGTAGCGCGCAGCTGTTTTTAAAACCAGCATATTATATAGAACCCCTTAGCACCACGCAACCAGCAAAACAATCCCACCTGTTGTTGATATTATTGGTAGTATTGGTAACTGATGATGCAGGCAATATTATAGGGGATGTTAATGTGTACCAGCTTGTGTAACCAGTTCAAACCCCCAGCACATCAAGAAACAATAACATAAGGGAGAGCAGTAATTGTTAATACACTATTCCTCTATATAACACTACGATTTATTGGTTTGTTATATATAACAAATTAATATTCAAAGATCATATATAGGGGAAGTTCAGGAGTCGAACCCACAGAAATTATATTATATATGATAAAATAATGAATCAAAATTGTGGTTACTTTTATGATGATTTGTATATAGTATATATAAACTGTCAATTATTTTAATTTATTATCATGAATTATATATAATTCAATTGAATTGATATGCAGTATTATATATATATAAGAAGTGCCAAGAAATTATTATTAATTATCCAGTTTATATAGAATGGTGTTACATAAATATATTGGAAATTATAATTATTCAATTAATGATATATAAAATATTGAGTTTTGATTTGTTAATGAAATGACATAAAACTTGCCAATATATTTTATTACATAATTGTTGTGCTGTGGTATGTAGATCTATAACTATAAGCTGTGAATATGAAAAAAAAATTCCACTCAGATTTTTCAAAGCTGTTACGAAAATAATAATAATAAAAGCATAATGATAATTTTTAATGTTATACCTGCTTATTTTGATAAAAATTGCAACATTTTATATAAAATAGCGTATATAAAAAATAAAAAATAATAAAAAAAAAAAAAAAACAGAAATGGAAATAAGGCATGATATCGAATAATATACCAGACATTTTTTTATGAATCATTCATTAAAAAATATGCATAAAAAAAAAATTATGATTATTTTTATTAATTATTATCGTGTACAAAAATTGATTCTGATGAAAGACAAATACTTGTGGTTGCATGATGAATCAGTAATGATGATGATATATAACAGTTTTATAATTTTGCATAAATATGATATAAGTATTATACAGTTTGAGAAAGTGATAAGTTTGGACACACTGACAATGTAACGAAAAGATGATAAGTGTCTCTTCAGTGCTCATGACGTCACATAAGGTGACAAAATATTAAAAGTTCTGGCACTTTGCAGTATGTATTATAATGTTGTGTGTTGGTTGGTTGGTGACATATATAGGACGATATGGTGGATCAATGATAATTACATCGCACCTTTTTGGTATATGACACGATTATGTTGTTGAACAAGAAGTCATTCATACATGACAGACGGGTGAATTTGAGCGTATACATAAAAATTATAATTTGTCTTGTGTTTTATCATTTTTTGTGTGTGTACTGTGTATATATATACGATATATACATATATTATATAAAATTATTATGTAGTAAGTGTTGCCTTTATCATGGGCCTTTTCGAATCCGACACGACCGCGCCCCCTCGTGATCAAAAATCTCAAATAGTGGCAAGAAGCCTGTATAGCAATACAAAGCATGTCAATTATGACCCTAAGGACCATTTTATTTGACCTAGTTAAAATTAAGCCAGGGTCATGAAACTTGCAGGAGCTTAAGTACAACTCTTGCCCTTTTAATTTCTGACGTTTTTAACCCCTGAATTTGCCCACTTCGACCTTATTTAAGGGGTTGAATAGGGTCGCATTTGCCACCATTTGAGTTTTGAAGGTGCAAGGAGGAACTTTTAATAAAAAACAAACCCCGGGGTGGATGTTAATTAAATGAGCACATATGGTGGTCCAACAAATGAGGATGCTGAACAAGGGTCTAAATATTTAATTTTCAACCCTTAAGGGGTGTTTCAGGGTTGTTCAATAACGATATAGAAGTTCTCCGATTTTGACGCAACCAACGGCGTTACCGGGGTTAATTGACCCTACAAAGACGATGGTGACCACCAAAAATTATAAAATTGACCCCTGGAGGATTTAAGGGTGCCACCCCTGCGAATTAAAGTTTTCTGATTTCAGTGCAATCCACGTTGGTACTGGGGTAACTTGAACTGACTAAGACGCTGGTGACCACCAAAAATTGTAAAATTGACCCCTGGAGGATTTAAGGGTGCCACCCCTGCGAATTAAAGTTTTCTGATTTCAGTGCAATCCACGTTGGTACTGGGGTAACTTGAACTGACTAAGACGATGGTGACCACCAAAAATTGTTAAATTGACCCCTGGAGGATTTAAGGGTGCCACCCCTGCGAACAAAAATTCTCCGATTTTAGTGCAATCAGCGTTGGTACTGGGGTAACTTGAACTGACTAAGACGATGGTGACCACCAAAAATTGTAAAACTGACCCCTGGAGGATTTAAGGGTGCCACCCCTGCGAACAAAAATTCTCCGATTTTAGTGCAATCAGCGTTGGTACTGGGGTAACTTGAACAAACTAAGACGATGGTGACCACATAAAATTGTAAAATTGACCCCTGGAGGATTTTAAGGGTGCCACCCCTGCAAACCAAAATTTTCTAAATTCAGTGCAATCCATCCTCCAGGGGTTAATTTTACTATTGTTGGTGTTCACCATCATCTAAGTTGGTTCAAGTTAGCCCAGTTCCAACGTTGATTTCACTAAAATCGGAGAATTTTTATTCGCAGGGGTGGCACCCTCAATCCTCCAGGGGTCAATTTAACACTTTTTGGTGGTCACCATCGTCTTAGTCAGTTCAAGTTACCCCAGTACCAACGCTGATTGCACTAAAATCGGAGAATTTTTGTTCGCAGGGGTGGCACCCTTAAATCCTCCAGGGTTCAATTTAACAATTTTTGGTGGTCACCATCGTCTTAGTCAGTTCAAGTTACCCCAGTACCAACGTGGATTGCACTGAAATCAGAAAACTTTAATTCGCAGGGGTGGCACCCTTAAATCCTCCAGGGGTCAATTTTACAATTTTTGGTGGTCACCAGCGTCTTAGTCAGTTCAAGTTACCCCAGTACCAACGTGGATTGCACTGAAATCAGAAAACTTTAATTCGCAGGGGTGGCACCCTTAAATCCTCCAGGGGTCAATTTTATAATTTTTGGTGGTCACCATCGTCTTTGTAGGGTCAATTAACCCCGGTAACGCCGTTGGTTGCGTCAAAATCGGAGAACTTCTATATCGTTATTGAACAACCCTGAAACACCCCTTAAGGGTTGAAAATTAAATATTTAGACCCTTGTTCAGCATCCTCATTTGTTGGACCACCATATGTGCTCATTTAATTAACATCCACCCCGGGGTTTGTTTTTTATTAAAAGTTCCTCCTTGCACCTTCAAAACTCAAATGGTGGCAAATGCGACCCTATTCAACCCCTTAAATAAGGTCGAAGTGGGCAAATTCAGGGGTTGAAAACGTCAGAAATTAAAAGGGCAAGAGTTGTACTTAAGATCCTGCAAGTTTCATGACCCTGGCTTAATTTTAACTAGGTCAAATAAAATGGTCCTTAGGGTCATAATTGACATGCTTTGTATTGCTATACAGGCTTCTTGCCACTGTTTGAGATTTTTGATCACGAGGGGGCGCGGTCGTGCCGGATTCGAAAAGGCCCATTTATAAAAGTGGTCACAGAAATGGTGAACAGCTGATCACAAAGTGATTGACAACTGGCCCTGATTATTCGTACCGCAAGGGTATACTTAAAATCAAGTGATACCCAAATATGTAAAAATTGTTGGGTTATTGTTGTATTGCAAATTTTTTGAATTATATATGAGAGTTTGAAATGTTGCCTATATACATATACCAGCTTAATATTAATTTCACCAATTTTTGCGACCTTATTATACAATACAGCGACCTATCCTGAAATTTTTAACACCTCCATAAGCTGCACAATGATATCAATTTTAATGATAATATAAAAAATAAAATACAAAAGATCAAAATATGTAGATATTACACCTTAATTAAGAAAGGACAGTTTATGAAGAGAGAGAGAGAGAGAGAGAGAGAGAGAGAGAGAGAGAGAGAGAGAGAGAGAGAGAGAGAGAGAGAGAGAGAGAGAGAGAGAGAGATGTTTTAAACATTTTTTAGTTATAATTAACTGGCATGTTTATATAGGAGACTTATGCAAAATATTAATATACAAAAAAAAAGTCTTAAAATTATTATAGGTCAAACGATGCATGGATACAGCATGAAGGTCACTATGTGTGGTTGGTGTGTACTCGCAATTGAGTATAAAGTATAGCTTATGAAGAAAACCTAATTAAAATTATCATTAACTATTGACAACCAATGTAATTTTAAAGTTTATAGAAATAAAATCTGAACATTTTTTATTTAAAATATAAAAACCTCTGTAAATTTTATTTAAATATTAAATTGTATATATTTTATATTCACAGATTTTTTTTTTCGTACAATGCAGTAATATAAGAATAAGATATTCACATTATATAAGAAAATTAAAATTTATATTGTAATTTAATTTATTAATGTAAATTTTATTATAATGTTGATTATAACAATGTAAATTACTTTGATGCGGATGAGAAGTGCACTGAGGCAAAAGTCCTTACATTATTCTAAATATTATTCTACTGCATGCATCAAAATGAGGCATAAAGCAATAAGCTTTTGTCCGCGCCATACAGCAGTCATTCTATATTATATCTTGGATAACAATCTATTTAAACACAGTAAAGTTAAGTAAGTATAATATATATAAGAATTGCTGCAGCCTGCATGAATGTGCATAAAATAGTCATCTAGATGTGATGTTAATCTACACATAACATGTCTTTATAATATAGTTATAGTCATGATAAAAATTATGTTATTATGTATATAGCAAAAAAAAAAAAAAAAAAAAAAAAAAAAAAATGACCTCTTTATTATATATTATTGCAGTCTACGTAATTAGAATTAATTAATCATTTTTACTGAGTTTCAGACTCAAAAATATATGCATAAACATTATCGTCACATTTTATTTTCATATCTTTTTCAGTGCTTTATAATTAAATTCCCAATTTTATATATATAATTCTTTATTATAAGTAAATATTAAATTGTGGAAAAAATAGTGTTGTTCGTAAACCCTATTTTATTATTACTTTATTATTATCATTATTATTATTATTATTATTATTTTTTTTTTGCACAACAACAACAACAACAAAAAAGCGCAAAACGCATTATTTTGAATAACCATAATTGATATTCATTTCTGTATAGCAGGAAACGGGGTTTATATTTAAACAGCATTATTATATAATATGTGCATTATATACGATCGTGATGAAGTATTTTACCATTCAAAAACTCGTGCCAAGTTAGCAATATTCTTATTTAGGAGAAAAACAACGCACTGTATTTGAATGCTGGTAATATTATCACAGTCGTGTATACAGCAATATTATATACAAAAATAGGAATAAGAGAGTTGATTTGTGTGAGATTTATATAGTTCTAATAATGAGGAAAACTAAAGGAATTTTTATTATAATTTTATTCTAACGCAGAGAACATAGTCCTGAATTGATTGATAATATGAAATTCTAATTTTAGAGTTCATGTATTTTTAATTAATTTTTAAAAATAGAAAAATGACGTCACGGGAGGCAACTTTTGCATGTATAGGCATAGGAAAAAGTTTCTACCCGTGACATCATTTTGCGACTTTCAAAATTTGATAAAAAGTTACTGAACTCAAAAATTATAAATTTGCATGTATCTATCGATTCATAGGACAATGTATAATAAAATTGTCCCCTAAAATATTTTAGTTTTTCTCACTGTATATTTAATTTTAGTTATACATATAAACAGTGTATAATAAATAAGTTTTCTTTTTAATTAATTTTTTTAAGCGCCAATCTTTGTTTAAAACCGCGAATTACGCGTTACGTAATTTTATATAATATATTATAATGCGATGAGTTCTCTTTAAAATGTATATACATAATAAATTAACAATCCCAGATCAAGTATTGACACGTGTATGATACAAAATCGAATATTAAATTATTACACCCATGACCTGTTGTTCAATAAAAAGGAATGTATAAAAAAGAAATATCGTTACTAAAAAATAATTTATTGAAAAAATTTCGCAGTTTATTCATTTTACATGCAAAAATAACTGCCAAAATTTTAAACGAATATAATAAATATTGTATATAATTTAATATGATTTCTTTGAGGTCATATACTCTATAAGGTGTATAATAATAATGCATCAGAAAAAAAAAAAAAAAAGTACACGTGGAGCTAGTACATCAATTTATTTACATCCCAGCGGTCACCCGAACTCTCTTTACGCGACAAGTGACACTTGTAAGTAACAAATTTACAAATGTCGAGTACAACTCAGATGACATGTTCTAGACGGTTTTGACACTCATCGTAAAAATAACATCTTTTAAATTTTGCATTCCGAATTTCATTAGTTTATATAAAATAATAATAATAATAAAATGACGGTGGAATAATAATAATATGTATTACACTTTTTCTTTTATGCATTTTTTTTTTATCACGATTTATTACGTCATTTTATTATTATTTTTAAATATTTACATAATTATAATATTTTATTTAAGATTTTTATGTTAAACCTTCGTATATTATTGATGCGTACGAAAAACTGAGAGATTTAAAGTGCATGCTGTTCATGATGGTATTTTAACCCAATTCGTATATAAATTTAAAATCCATCAATATTGATTTTATTATCATTATTATTTATTTGAGATAACTTTTTCATGAATTTTTGTAAACATTTTATCATCCATTTAAATGTCAAGGTGCAAAAAGGATTTTCAATTATAATTTATAATGTAAATTGTATAAAAATTTAATTTCAATGTATTTTTATAACTATTTTTGTACAATATTTCAACAAATAACATTATTACATTATCTTGCTTTTATTCTGTTCTATTATTAAAAATTTTAGATGCAAAGTAAATTTATTCTAATGTAAACTTTTCTATTTTGTATATAGTTTTATAACATTTTTCCTGGCATTGTGTGTAGATCCAGAGTATAAAAATTGAGAGTAAAAACAAATAGAAAATAATATATGAATAAATTTGAGATAATTTTATTCCAAATAATGCAAATCGCTTTTTGTCCTTAAATTTATCAACATGCTTATGTTCTCTCTCTCTCTCTCTCTCTCTCTCTCTCTTTGTGAAATAATATCGTAACTTAAAATGGTTACAAAATGTTTTAAATGAATAAAAAAAAACATTTTGTACACGTTGATAATTTAAAAGGTGTTTTGTATATAAATATATGTATATTTTTATTTAAAATGTTATAATTTTAAAAATGTTTTTTTTTTCTGTTAAATTTACGGTATTTATAAATATTTATATGTAAAAACGTATGTAAAAAAATACATCATCACTGAAACGTAAGGACAGTGAACTATTATAATTTTTTTTATTTCACCTCTAAATTTCTTTCTCTTTCTCTCTCCCTTGTATTTTTTTATGTTATTTAGCATGACTACAAAATTGCAGTTTGTTTTAATGAATTGTTGTGAAGTTTTCTCATATACCTATATATATACAAATAAATATAGCGTGTGTTGGGTTTAGGTGGCTAGCTACTTTGCATGCACACGAAGACTTCCGCCCTTTGTCGACACCAAAGAAAAGAAAAGAAAAAAATAATAACCTCAACAGAGGCTTGTTCTCCAAGCAATTAATAATCCATTAGTCAATAGTGACTTATCTAATCTTGTTCTCCTTCTTCACTTCTTATGAAAGTAATGTATCTTTTTTTTTATATTCTTTATTATGGATAGTATATTTTATAAAACATATAAAAAAGAAGAGAAGAGAGAGAGAGAGAGAGAGAGAGAGAGAGTAGATTTGAAATAAAGATAAAGTATGTCATTATAAATTATTATTCTTTTTTTTTTTGTCTACACTGTAGATTTTTTTTATATATAGGTGTAAAATATATTGTTTTTTTGTTTCTGTTTTATATTATATAAAAAAAAACGAGTATTACACATTCTTTTTATTAGTGAGTAATAAATTATAATACTCAATTTACAAGTGAATGTGTAATTAGTTAGGATGGCATTTTTACAACAACGCTACACTCTATGTATATACGTACTTTTAATTATAATGAACGTAATAACAATTTTTCTTCATTAAATTGCACTTTTACTTCCATACTCATATATAATGTTTTTTTTTTTTTTGTTTTTTTTTTTTGTATTTTCAAATTGCATATTATATAAATGTTTTAACCACATTTTACTTTTGTATCTGACAACGAAATTAGATTCTTTTTTACTTTTAATTATTTATATGTTATTAAACTTCAAGCATTTTATAAAAATCTGCGTTTTTTTTTAAACATTATAAATATAGTTATAATTACATCAAAAGAGAATAATATTCAAAAATAGCAGTGATCAACTTATACTTAAATATTTAATTAATTGTATAATTTTAAGTTATTGGGAACTTATTTTAATAATATATTAAAATTTAAGTGATATTAATATTATGATCTATGCAACTATACAACTATATAAAATATATGAAATAAATTTGCATTATATATATATATATATATATATATATATATATATATATATATACAAAAAAAATTGCATAACAACAAAATGCAAAATAACTCAAATGAAAAAGTATATAAATTAAAATTTTAAATTTATTAAAAATGAAGGTATCAAATTTTTATTTTTAATAAAATATTAAATTTATATTCAAAATTTATAATATTTATTCATAGTGACTCATATGAAAATAATATGTAAATATTTGACATGGAAATTTAATTTCTAATTAACACATCACAAAACTCAAACATATACAGAATTAAATGCGCCGAGTGTATATATGATAAAATTTTATTGTTTATTAAATATTTAGTAATACAATGCAATATAGTGTTGAAATTTACATATTATAATCTTATCTTTTATATTACGTAAATGATAAAAAAAAAATCGTCACAATATAAGTAAATATAGTAAATAAAATCTATACAGACTTGGTATAATGGTAATTCTTTTTGTTATATATATATATATATATATATATATATATATATATATGACAAAAGAAATAGTATTTAGTAATTTGATCCATGGGTAACGATTGTAATGACAGGGGAGTGTCATGACTGCGGGGCTTATTTTATATATATATATATATATATATATATATATATATACATGAAGTGTCACATGCTTTATAGATAGTGATTCAGCATAAAAATTGCACATGTAATGTAAAGTGCACTGGTGTAATATGGGCGGGGAGAACACACGACCAAATGTCAATTATGTGACATGTAAAAGCTGCTGCCTGCCTGCTGCCTCATCTACTCCATTAATAAAAAAATAATAATAATAAGTTGTATATAGTAGTTCTATAATATATGGATATCAAAAGTAATTATATTGCATAATACCATATCACACCAAATTAGGTATTACACAGGCTATATAAGATCATGCGTTTCATATTAATATGAACTCCTTTTTCTCATATTGTCATTCACACATAGCGTACTAAATTTTATACACACTTTATTGTTGAAATATATATTTTACCAAATTAAAACTTACTCTCTAAATTTGCAATGTTATTTTTATGAGAGAAAAACAGATACTGAATTTGAATGGTAAAATATATTAATCATGTGCACTTTAAAATTGGAGCAAAATAATGTTATATGACATAAAATTTGCATATTGTGCATATTTTAGCCTTTAACTTTCATGCAAATTTAATAAATATTTTTAAGCTCACTCTAAAATAAATCTCAAAATATCTGTCTTTAAAATTAATAATTTTACTTTTATATGAAGTCATCAATTTTTTTTATTATTATTTTTTTTATCATGAAAAGAATTCATTAAAAATTAGGATTTCATGTATTAATAAAATTAAACTGTTCAATATGATATAGTTGATTATTTTTTTTTATCCTGCTGCATGTTTTTTTTTAAAACGTTAAATGAATTCAACACCATAAATTGTTATAACTAAAGTTATATAATATATTCAATTTCTTTTCTTTTTTTGGGACCAAAATAACAATCACACATAATTAAAATAGAAGTAACATTGTTTTAAATATTATTATACATTCAGAGAGAGAGAGAGAGAGAGAGAGAGAGAGAGCTCCCAATACCCCTTTTATATATATTATCATCATCGTATGGAATATATATATATATATATATATATATATATACATACGCACGCTGACTGTCGTATGAACATATAAAGAACCTTGTTCATTTATAAAGTGATTACCATTTAAAAAGAAGTTTAACAAATTATTAGTTCTTTATTCAGTTTATATAGTGCTGTATATATATTTATATATTATTATAATAAGAGAGAATGGACAATGGCAATAGCATGATGATGGTCATTGTTTGCTAAATAAGCTTTTTTTGAATTGTTCTCAACACGGCGCCGCATGCGACCGACGAACTGTATAAGATCGAGCGACGAGGTACCGCCTTCAAAACCCAAGGGACATCTTATAAACATTGTTTTATACATATAATACAAAACAGAGCAGACCTTTCCTTCATCCACTTTATAATATATATATATATATATATATATATATATATATATATATATATATATATAAAAAGCTTTTATAATATAATAAATTCATAAACGTTCTTTTAAAACTAAAGCAAATTCTATGCAAGGTTATACATACAGAATGTAACATTTACATTGAATGAAAGATTTTAATATTATACTGAACATACAGCATCAGCAGGTGCTTTTGTTTTGGTATATAAAAACAAATTCAAATAGATTAAATTTTGATTTTTATTACAGATTTGGTTTGAGAAAGTTTGATTTCAAATTTGAGAAGCAGGGATATATAAATTTTATACTCATTTTTATCATAGTGCAAGTCCATTAATCTCTCTCTCTCTCTCTCTCTCTCTCTCTCTCTCTCTCCTCTCTCTCTTTCTATATACTTTTATCTCTCTTCATCACCTGACAATATTTCATGTAAATTAAAATTATGAGCTAATATTGAATTTAAATATTTAAAAATCTTTCTCTTTAGACTTTCATTTAAGACAAAAAAAAATGACGTATGTACGATAGATCATATTTTCGAAGTGTTTGCGTTGTATCTTTTCTCGAATGATATCCTCTTTCCACTCTCTGTCTCTCTCGCGGGGTCCTTGCACATCAATTCCACAACACGTGCCATCAAAAGTGCCTTCAATCAAATTCAGACGTATACACAAATGAGAAAATGTCGCACTTCACAAGTGTCAAACCTTTTGACGTCTTGAAGAAGAAGAAGAAAAAAATTATATTCAATGAATTTCAATTTCTTAACTTTTAAATTTTTCAAGAGGGTGTAAAATATAACTTTCTATATAATGTAGTAAAAAATATATATTCATTGATATTGCGGTATAAATTATATATTGAGAATAAAAAAAAATGACAAGTAAAACAGTTATTATATGATCTGTCAGTCATTTGTATTATCGATATAATAAATGTTCTGCGATATGTAAGCAATCAGTGGTTGACAATTGATAGAAGTATGTATTGATTTTAAACATAACCTTTACAATATCAATTCATATATCAGAAAGATTGGTATATAAATAAAGCAATAAAACCATGCATATATAAGAAATGAATTGTAGAAAATCGTGGCAGTTTTCCAATTTGAAGATCAGCTTTTTTTTTTTTTTTTTTTTTTTTTTTACATAAATATAATACAAAGTTTTATCAGAGCTGTATTGAGACAACTGCATTTATAAGTATATTTTTCTCACTGTATAAATATTATACAGTTTCTATAAAGAGAGAAATTAGAGTATAGATAAAATAAAAAACTGAAATTTTGTAAAAATATATAAGTTACTTTTATCTTTAGATTTTGTAAAATAGGGCTTTCACGATCTTCTTAATAAAGTTACTTATATTATTATTATCTTTTATTGTTTACTCTCATTTGTGCATATGATTTACTTATTTCTATATACGTTAAATTTATTATTATAATGATTATGGAAGGCCTTCATCTGTATACTTTTTTACATATACCATGCCCCTAAAAAAAAAAAAAAAAAAAAAAGTAATTTTGTTTGTGTAAATAGGCTTTATAATAGCCTAACATATCCATATTATATAAAAATTTGGCCATTTAACAAAAACAACACTATATTATATATATATATATATATATATATATATATATATGTTTAAACTTCAAATGATATAGTTTTTCCTTACTACACATAGTGTAGATCAGAACTCCACGAGATGGCGATATTTGTATCAAAGTATAATATATAAATATTTGAAAATATTTATCTAGCACTATAACACCATCTGAGACGAATCATATAAATGCAAATAAAGTCAAACAGTTAAAAGGGACGACGGCGGCCGGAATCGAACCGACAACCTTTGGATTTGCGCTCCACTGCTCTGACCATTGAGCTACAGCGGCGTCCAATTCTACCTTGATTCTTTACTTGCATTTACACAATTCTTATGACGACAACGGTCGCCTTATTCGCTGCCTGAGGGCACCTGTTTTTACAAACCAGCCTCTCTTTAAACAGCTGACTCCCCTCTTGCGAGGGGAAATTTACCCGTGCGGCGGGATTTATGTGTTTAAACTTCAAATGATATAGTTTTTCCTCACTACAAATAGTGTAGATCAGAACTCCACGAGATGGCGATATTTGTATCAAAGTATAATATATAAATATTTGAAAATATTTATCTAGCACTATAACACCATCTGAGACGAATCATATAAATGCAAATAAAGTCAAACAGTTAAAAGGGACGACGGCGGCCGGAATCGAACCGACAACCTTTGGATTTGCGCTCCACTGCTCTGACCATTGAGCTACAGCGGCGTCCAATTCTACCTTGATTCTTTACTTGCATTTACACAATTCTTATGACGACAACGGTCGCCTTATTCGCTGCCTGAGGGCACCTGTTTTTACAAACCAGCCTCTCTTTAAACAGCTGACTCCCCTCTTGCGAGGGGAAATTTACCCGTGCGGCGGGATTTATGTGTTTAAACTTCAAATGATATAGTTTTTCCTCACTACACATAGTGTAGATCAGAACTCCACGAGATGGCGATATTTGTATCAAAGTATAATATATAAATATTTGAAAATATTTATCTAGCACTATAACACCATCTGAGACGAATCATATAAATGCAAATAAAGTCAAACAGTTAAAAGGGACGACGGCGGCCGGAATCGAACCGACAACCTTTGGATTTGCGCTCCACTGCTCTGACCATTGAGCTACAGCGGCGTCCAATTCTACCTTGATTCTTTACTTGCATTTACACAATTCTTATGACGACAACGGTCGCCTTATTCGCTGCCTGAGGGCACCTGTTTTTACAAACCAGCCTCTCTTTAAACAGCTGACTCCCCTCTTGCGAGGGGAAATTTACCCGTGCGGCGGGATTTATGTGTTTAAACTTCAAATGATATAGTTTTTCCTCACTACACTAAGTAAAGAATCAAGGTAGAATTGGACGCCGCTGTAGCTCAATGGTCAGAGCAGTGGAGCGCAAATCCAAAGGTTGTCGGTTCGATTCCGGCCGCCGTCGTCCCTTTTAACTGTTTGACTTTATTTGCATTTATATGATTCGTCTCAGATGGTGTTATAGTGCTAGATAAATATTTTCAAATATTTATATATTATACTTTGATACAAATATCGCCATCTCGTGGAGTTCTGATCTACACTATGTGTAGTGAGGAAAAACTATATCATTTGAAGTTTAAACACATAAATCCCGCCGCACGGGTAAATTTCCCCTCGCAAGAGGGGAGTCAGCTGTTTAAAGAGAGGCTGGTTTGTAAAAACAGGTGCCCTCAGGCAGCGAATAAGGCGACCGTTGTCGTCATAAGAATTGTGTAAATGCAAGTAAAGAATCAAGGTAGAATTGGACGCCGCTGTAGCTCAATGGTCAGAGCAGTGGAGCGCAAATCCAAAGGTTGTCGGTTCGATTCCGGCCGCCGTCGTCCCTTTTAACTGTTTGACTTTATTTGCATTTATATGATTCGTCTCAGATGGTGTTATAGTGCTAGATAAATATTTTCAAATATTTATATATTATACTTTGATATATATATATATATATATATATATATATATATATATATATATATATATATATATATATATATATATATAGAAAAAAATCATTATAATACTCATCACATCTTATTGCGCAATAAAGAGCTAAAAAGATTTGTATAATCTTTATAAATCTCACCCCTGGTTACTTATATATATATGAATAATAACTCTCTATATATTAAAACACATTGGCAGAAAGATAATTTCAGTACTATAATACATCATTACTTTATGCTGACATGTATATAGTTGAACCAAATCAATTCATCAATATAAATATTCATATGCTTTATATTTATATATAACTTTCAATATGATCATCATCTGATTAAAAAATTTAAATGATACTTGCTTATTACATTGACTTTCTCTCTCTCTCTCTCTCTCTCTCTCTCTCTCTCTATATATATATATATATATATATATATATATATATATATATATATATATATATATATATATATATATATATATATATATATATATATACACACACATATATAATATTCATAGATAATATCAATTAAGATATTAATATTCATTTTCTTTTGTTAAATGTCATTCAAAACTTGAATCATTATAACTCGCCTTGCATTATATATTTACAGGTTGAATGTCATGCATATCACTTGGTGTGATTGCATCTTATTTCAAGTTGCAACATGAAGTTGAATCCCACGCCAAAAGCTTGGCAATGCAACATGCAATAACAAGCCATGTATTGTAATGCATGATTTATATTATAACAAAGTACTCATAATATATATTCATATATAAATATTTTATATAAGTTCATCCAGATCAACAGTTTTAAAACACTTTTAATTTTTAATGATAAATTTTTATGATTGAAAACTGAAAAGAGTAATTTATAAAACGAGTAATGGAATTCTGAATTGTATATACGAAAGTTTTTTATACGCGCATATTTTTTTTTTTTTATTGTGGCTCTGTGAAATTTTGCTATATGGAAAGATTTGAAGTTTTCCAACTGTTCTATATATTTTTTGGCGATGAATTAACTATTAAACGTTATACGCGATATAACAATATATAAAAAGGTTTCAAACTTACCATAAGAATTTCTTGAATACTTTGATAATAAAGCTCACTGAATAAAAGCATGTAAAATTGTATGTCTATATGTATTATATTATATATATGAGCTGCAGGAATAATTATAATAAAAAATATAAACCACAATTATAATGTTGATATATTAATAATTAAGACGTGACAGTATAGTGTCAAATATGATATTTCTCACAGCACTAAAACTGCATGCATCCAGTCCACAGGTCATGCAGTTCTCAACTAATGTTATACGCATCGTTATGTGTGCCATATAGCTCGTGGGAGCTGCCCAATATCAATTCAACTTTGACCACATACCAGACAGACACCTCCACCTTTGCTGTTTGGCTCACTTTGGTGGACAAGATGAGTCACATTTACAAGAAATTTGTGTCATTTTATATACCAGACGAAATGTGCATGCGGTATTTCCATAAATACTCTGGTATTTCTCAAACACAAAGTATAGCCACAGCAAATTTTCGTCGTGCAATAAAATTCAAAATACATAACTCTTTTTTATTTCTTTTATCCTTTACACAAATTTTGATGCATGAAAAATGAAAATAATAAAATTAAATTAGCAAAGGCTTTTGATTTTATATTCAAATGTTTTGGTTTTGCAAAGAGTAATCAGTTATTGCATATTAAAAATATTATTCAGTATATAAAATTATATAAACAGCTATAGATCTAAAAGTTATTAAGAAACGGAGGGGGAAAAATGAGAGAAAATATGCATAAATTCAAAAGTTAAAAGACTCAATGATTTACGCAATTGCATAAGATAGTGCATCACTTTATTTTAAATTCAGAACAAAAATTTGTTTCATTAATTTCTTCAAAAGTAACATTTAATAAATAGCATTCATCAATATTAACTATAGAATGAAGAAGTCAAAACATTTACCTTTAAAAAAATGTGCAAATTGGAGCTATTAATATTTAAATTCAAAGTAATTTATATAGAGTTCTTATAATTATATTAATAAAAATTATTTGAGGACCCGCACAATATGTCATATAATTATTAAAAATTTAACTTTTCATGTCTTATAACAATATGCATTAACAACTAATAAATATACAAACTATAGTATAAATAATTAAAAAAAAAAATAAACAAACAAACAAAGGCTCCCAAAGGCACAAGACAAATTCTGATATATCCATATATACACGTCCCTAATTGATCTTAATTTATGCATATTTAATAGTTCATTATTAATAAAGTACCCTATACCGCATATAATCCAAAGCGATGCATTATACAGCACAATACATAAGGAGGAGAGGGAAATATAATTTTGATTTATAATGCACCGAGTAACACAATGCACTTTCAACTTTAAGCAATAACTTTTATGTTTATAAGACTTTTTGAATGACTTCAACCACGAACTCATTATTTAATCCATGATCTAAATAAGTTTTACATATTATAGAAAAAAAAATTTCTTTGGAGACAATTTGAATTTATTGAAATGTCCCTGGGAGAAAACTTGTATAAAATATTCTCAATACGATTTTTTTTCCATATTATAATAATATAGAGTATAATATTATAATAATATTATAGCAATGCATTGTATAATGTGTCATATATATACAAAACAGTCAATAATGTCACTATAGATATATCAGTGCCAATTTGTCCACATATAATATACCTACCACCTCCATATTATATATATACTATAAAGTAATAAGTCAATTTATCATATTATATATACACACACATATAATACTCGAGTATAATAATTTATTCATTTCTCTGGTAAACCAAGATAAAGTGATATTTATTTGACTTTACGACAAATATATAATTAAATATAAATATATACGCATATATTGTGACGTGAAAACATGATAATGACATACCCGAGTAATTCTCTCTCTATATAGCTATAAGGTTTACGTTATATTATTTTGATCGTTACCGTATGATGCTACATTACCATACTCAGTTATAAATTACCTTGTAATTAAGATAAATATTGTTTTAACATATATTACAATATTGACTAAAACTTCGCTTTATAATGATCATTGTTTATAGATATATTTTATATTATTATTATATACAACATTAACTAAATTTTCCTATATATATATAATATATTATTTCAATTATCAATTAATTAATAATAACTATATATTTTTATATTTAATATATATGATTAATTATAGATTTCATCAGAATGAAAATAATTAATATTATTGAATTGTATGTGCAATTAAAGATAATGCTGTAAAAAATTGTTTGATTATACACATTTTTTTCATTTTCATATATTTGTTCAATGAAAAAAAAAATGCTATATGAAGGTCATTCATAAATGAACACGTATACAATTTTTTTCCATCACGTCCCATAGAGTTGCAATGATATTTTTTATATACATAATAAAAATGATTTTTATTGTAATAGGCACATAAAAATATTATATACAAAAAAAAATCTGATAAATCAATAGAAATCGTTAAAAATTCTATTCAGGTGTTTTAAGTTATTTATCTGTAAAAAAATATATATATTCAATTGTTACATATTTCAATTAAATCACATAAAAAAAAGCAAAACAAATTTTATTACTAAATGTTTTTAAATAATAATAATGTACGAAAAAAAAAGTAATATTTTATTCATTAAATAACTTTTTTTATTTTTAGTTAACGTATATGATTAGGATTCGTGAATATATGTATATATATACGAGAGAGAAAATAATAAAAAAAAAAATGTACTAATAATATATTACAAAACATAGCGAGATAAAAGCTGTTAAATTCTATAATTCTTGTTCGTGTATGGGACAAACATACAGTAGAGCCAAGTACAGATGTTATAAAACATGATGACCAAATAAATCAAATCCGAACTAATAAATATTTTTTTAACTTTTTTTTTTTCTTGTTTTTTTAAATTTTCATCGTGCCAATTTTTATATATATGAAAATAAAAAGTCATATATCATATAAAAAAAAATGAAATAAAAATACATATAACACACATAAAGTGATTTATACTATTTCCCTATTGTATTTCCGCACCATTTTTTTTTTTTTTTTTTTTTTTTTTCTGTTTTCCATATTATACTTGTGAAAAACTGGGTGACAATGCATTCAATATTTTTGATCTATTCACCTGTTTTATATCACAGTTGTATATATATTTTTTAAAGAGCGAAACAAAACAAAAAAAATAAAATAATAAAACACATTGTTTCATATGAACGAAAAATGAAATGGAATAGAGAGAGAGAGAGAGAGAGAGAGAGAGAGAGAGAGAGAGAGAGAGAGAGAGAGAGAGAGAGAGAGATTGTGGGAGGATATGTATAGGATATAATGTTTTGTTACGTACTCTCCATGTTTTGTAAAAGGTCATAAATTGTAATTACGCAATCGAAATCAACAAAACTCCGACACACCCTATAACATATGAAATATAAAATAAGTATACACACATATATATATATATACAGACAAAAAAAATATATATACTCAATTACGCTTATTATTATTACTATTTACATACATAAAAGTTTTTTGTTTTAAAAAAAATTTAGGTTTATATACGCAAAAACATATAAACAAAAGAGATTTCATTTTATAACGACGACTAATTATAATTATATCCTAGGTATATTGTATATGACAACATTAAATCTTTGTTTTGTTCCTACCTACCTCTATTTTAGTTAATTTATAATATAACATCGTAATTTAACATCCTTATATACATTTATTTTCCTGTATAGTTTTTTATACTTCAAGACTTTTACTTTTATATAACCAACTTCATTATAATACTAATGGAGAGATGTCCTTTTATTATTTAATATTTTGAAATTGATCTCGTTTATAATTAAGTATCTGTGTCATAATTATTGCATTTGTATATTAAACTTTTTTTTTTTTTTTTTTAATAAACATAATAGCTTTTATATTCCAAATAAATTGCTATAACTGCGGCATAAAGAAATTTTTTTCAATATAATTCAATTTATCAGCAATATAATTCAATTTATTAGTTATATATATATAGGACTTGCTAAGTTACCCCATTATAATTAAACTATAAGATTCATTGTATATAATTATTTAACTCTCCCTTTCAAATATCTATTTTTTTATCAAATTCCCTGCACCTCCATTAATTCAATTCATCAAAAGCACCTGAAAATCTTAGGATTCCTATATCTTAGGATCCTGCACGGAAAGAAAAAATTACGTAATTTATGCTGCATTTGGCATAAATGATGCTAAGCTAGAACAGTATAAATATTTATCTGTACAACATAATATTCTATAACATTTATATAATTTTATGAAGTATAATATACCATAGATTATGCTGTGAACAAATTGTGTATATGCTAGAAATGAGCTATATATATAATTATTACGTATATATTAATTTTTGTCCGTAAATAGAGTTTTAGGATTCTTATAAGACCTTAAAGTGATCTAAACGTATATAAGTACTTTGATAAATCATATCCCGATTGCTTACTAGTACTGAAATAAGATCGAAAATATAAATCATATTCTCTAGTCAATCGTAAAAATATAGAACAGACGATCGACAGAATAAACTAATTCAATATATTTACGCTATATCAAGAGCTATAAGCAAAAAAGAGGATGACGTATTATATATAAAACATCAAAATCACAGAGAGCACGATGTCTCCTCTATATATTATATAAAATACATGTCTGGTAAACCACGAAATGTTAAGCCACAAAAAAGAGGATACAATATCAGCGATAAAAGTGACGTGTCATTTGATGCGTATCATTTTTATATACTCTCACTCAATAGTCTCAATACGTTCATGCCTTCATAGACATATTCATTACATATATTATACACATCAAAAGCTTTATTTGCTATAATATGAAAAAAGAAAAAGCTTTTATTATTTTTAAACAAGAAGTTTTGTATATAAGTAATTTATTTTGACAGCATTACTTTAATCAAAAGGTGTCATCAAAAAATTATATTATATACAAAATATAGAAGATATAACGTAAAGAGGGGAACAGGATAAAAAAAAAAGAGTTTTTTTCTCTATTGAATTTTTATAATA
>OX439129.1:33696526-33759026 GCA_949318235.1 Ecdyonurus torrentis | reverse complement strand
AAACTCAAAAGTAATATAAAATATAAAGCGGCCACCCAACAGGGTATATAAAATGGAGAAAACATTTAAATTAAGATAAATAATGCACGAATATTACATCATGTACTTTTTTTTTTTCTTTTCTTCTTCTTTCTTTCTTTTTACATACAACTCTGTTTTATTTTATTTTTTTTATTTTATTTTTTCTTGCTATATAGCGTGTTTAGAACCCACACATTTTGCATTACCTTTGCTCGCATGCATTGCATAAGGGTTTCGTGTTCCATGTTTTGTGTTCTTTTTTTTTTTTTTTTTTTTTTTTAAACGACATCAAGTTATAACATTGCACTTGAAATATTGCAAGTATCGAATCTCGTTTACTTTATATGTATAATATATATTATAAGTTTTTTAAACATGAGTCTATTCTGCCTATATTTTTGACATTGATATATTATATATATATATTTATGCTTTTTTGTTTTGTGCAAAAATTAGTTGTGAAATATTAAAAATATTGCAAGAAAATAGAGTAGAAATTTACTTTTAGTATCACATCAAATCTATTATTTAATTTATTAATTGATGCATCAATTTAAAAAATATAAGTCTTTTAATAATATAGTAGAAACAATTCGTTTCTATATATAAAAAAAAAAACGTATGCAAGCCAACATGTTATTTAATGGAATATAAACATAAAGTAAAAACTGAAGAATTATTTTCAGCAAATTCGAGTACTATAATTATAACTATATGCACAGCACTTTAATTTTAAAATTTAATTTTTAACAATTAAAGTACTTACGTCATATATATTTTTTTTCAATGTTATATTATAATGAGAACAACGGTTGCTGAGTTTTAATTGTAAAAATAAATTATTATAATAGATAAGCATTATACGAAACTATATAAATATATAAAGGTAAAAGTGTGACAATAAAAAAAAAACGAGTGAAAATAAATAAATATAGTACTTAATATGGCGAGAAAAATGTTAGCGCGCCTGACATGTATGCAACTGTTTGATCTCAGTGGTGTTGCGGTACATCAAATCTCCAGGCGTTCAAATTACTATAATCCATGTAATAATTTTTACTTAAATATATAAATCTGTATTTTGTATAATATAAATTATAATTTATATGTATTAAATATTATTTTTGCTTTGATGCCTTTTGCACAGTACAGTAAAAAATTTATATAAGAGGATTATGTAATGATATTTAATAAATTATGAGAAGGTTTATCTATATAGTACGAGTGATAGACAATCTTATTATTATTATTATTATTTTTCATTAGGTCAAGTACAAACTTTACCTGCAAGTCACCAATATGGCGATGACAAGTAATTTTGTTTTAAACTAATATATAACGGTAGATAATTGAATTTTAATTGGTTTCAACAGAAAAAAAAATTGATAATAATTTATTATGCTGGTTTATGACATAATAATTTTGAAATTGTATATACATATTATATAATGACAAAGCAAATTAAAACCCGCATTTTTATATTAATTTGTAATTAAATATCAATAAAATTTGAAAGTTATACAAGCTTTTTAAATTATTACAGAATACCTTTTACTATAAAAAAAAAATCATTTTTTTAATTATTGAAAATATACAATAAAAAAGAAATAATTTCTTTATGGCCTATATGTAAAACAATAAAATTATTTTAAGAAAGCTATTTAATTTAATGGTAGAATAAAAAAATAGAGCATATTTTTTTATAAAATGTCATTATCTTTTTTTTTTTTTTTTTTTTTTTTTGCGTCCATATGAGTATATCTTGTGTAATTAGTGCAATATGGCATATATATAAAAAGGGTTAAAAGCTTCTTTTTTTTTTTTTTACAACAAAACCGATTGACGGATTATGATTGAGTATTAAATCCTATCAATCTCTTATAGACACGACATATTAGAAAGATGGACATGAAAGTAAATGGGTTAGCAAACATGTTAGCATATGTTATACATGACGTGGGACTTCAAGTACTGAAAAAAGAAGATTGCATACATTACATGCTTATATGAGAGTGGGTTATACTAAATATCAGTGTTTTTACTACACTGCCAGAAAATTTTCATATATCTAGGCAATTTCTAGGGACTCTTCTAATAAAATTTCTCGCGGTGTCGCCTAGAAATATTTTGTAGAGAAATCTCCCGAGCTCGCGATCTCTAGGCAAGCACCCTAGAAAAGTTTCTAGGTATTAGGAACGCTTCTTGTTAATAAATCGTAATAAAACAATATTTATGGAACTTGGTATCTATATTCTTCTTTTAATTATATATTTATATCAAAACGTCTCAAAATAAATTTTGTTTTTATTTTTTATAAGGTCTTTAATTAAGATTATAAGGGTGCTATTTTCAATTGAAGTTTTAACTTTCACTATTTTGTGTATCCCTACGCCTACATGAATGCACATATGCATATGTAAGCCCTCGCAAGGTCAGGAAGTTGAGTTGCAACAAAAACATCCCTCCCTCGCTCGCACTCTTTTCTTTCAGTTATCTCAGCCGCATAGTGGTGTGGTGAGTTCGCCGGCAACAAAAGTAGAAGTTCTTGCCATTGAAAATTAAGAAGAAAAATTAATACAATGTAAGTATTATTAAACAATAAACTTTATAATTAAGTAATGATAAATTGTGGCTCTGAATATTCTTGGTATATCATATATTTATTTTGTTACATATTGCATTAATACTAATCAAACTTGCTGTTCTGCTTCCAGATTTTCTTCTACAGCAGTCACCAAACATGGCGTGAGAGAGACGAAGTCTCAACGGATAAATGAATGCCCCACAACATTGATTTAAAAAAATAAAGAAAATTAGACTGTCCTATTAAGTTACCTTATCCTTTTATTACTTATTATTCAATAAGAACCGAGATACACGTTACGGACTTCAAAAATTTTCAAATAAGGTGGGTTTTTATAAGTATTTATTTGCATTCGTGTTTAATTGTATATTACTTTATTTCAAACAAACTTTACTTTTTTTTAATGTATAAAATATATATATATATATATATATATATTTTTTTTCCTTTTCATCTATTTTAAAATTGTTTTGAAAATAAAGTAATATTTTTGCATGTATACAAATAAATAATTATAAAGCCTAAAATTATAGAACGAGAAATATAGAACGAGAAAAATTATAGAACGAGAAAAATCTATAAGCATAGGCAAAAGCTCGCAATTCGTTTCGAGAAAATATTCTAGGGAGATACCTAGTTCTAGTCTCTCGCCTACTTCCTACCCGCGCGCTATAGGCATGTCCCGAGAAACGCAACCCTGGGACACTAGATATCTAGGGGATTTCTAGGCACGTACCGGGGAGTTTGCTGCAGCCATGTCCCTAGAAAAACAGGTCTTATTTTCTAGCAGTGTATATTATATATATATATATAGAGACACACCTGCGACTATTTCTCTATACATATGATGATGATGAGGGATTTTTGAATGATGGAGCAAAAGTTGACTTCATCACCTCGCCTCCATACGTTCTTTTCTGGACCTCATAAATCAAACTATATATATATGCGAGAGATAGATGAAAATCTTCACGCCTTCATGAGTTATGGTTTCTTGTTATCAATTCAAAGTGATGTCTTGATGTTTCTTGATTATTTGACATAGAATCACGGTCTAGCCTCTCTCATCTCTCCTGTATATGCATGCATGGTGATGCCTGCTGTGTGTGAATCTATATCTGTATGAGGGGTCATCTTCAAAAGTTAACAAGTTCATTTTCATCAGAAATATGATTGGTGCACTATTATATATATATATATATATATATATATATATATATATATATATATATATATATATATATATATATATATATATATATATATATATATATAAATTGTCTACGACAAGTTCTATATAATTCAAATAAATATAATACTTACACGCGTATACAATAAATTTTGGATTATATATTTCCGTTTGTATTTTATTTTTTTAAGAGCACTTAGCCTATTTTATTTTTGGTCGTCTATATTCTTAAAATAATGTAAAAATAATTAAGAAAATATATATTCCATTTCGCATCCATCATGGTTTTCTATTTGCGGATCAACTCTACTAACTCCAATCAGGTGCGTTGTTCTATTGATACCATGTAATTTCATTTCATAAGTCTAAGACTTTACATTTCAATATAGTATTCTACATCTTCGATAATATCTTGCTAATACCGCATGATATAGTTAATTATTGGTTGGTGGTTGATTATTTATTTATTTATTTTTTATTTATTTATTTTTTTATTTATTTATTTATTTATTTATTTATTTATTTATTTATTTATTTATTTATTTATTTATTTATTTATTTATTTATTTATTTATTCATTCATTCATTCATTCATTCATTCATTCATTCATTCATTCATTCATTCATTCATTCATTCATTCATTCATTCATTCATTCATTCATTCATTCATTCATTCATTCATTCATTCATTCATTCATTCATTCATTCATTCATTCCAGTTCGATTCTAGAAATCTTTGTTGGGGAACGATGATCATTCAGTTCAGCGTATTACAAAAATCTTCAATTCATGATCATGTTTACAAAGATTAAAAACATTATTTCGACTTAAATTTAGTAAACATATTATACAAAAATATAAAAAATAATAATAAAACTTTTTATATTTGTCTGGTACACACAAATATAATAAACCGCTTATTTAAAAAACAAACACACCCACCAGAGGCGAACCTCTTTTATATAAGACTTGGTGTATACTAAGAGTTTTTGTGCCCATATTTCATTCAAATGAACTTTTATGAGCAATATTTGCCTCTAAATGCCTATTTTCCTTGTGGTATATAATAGCTTTAAATATAGTTGTAAAAAATATATACCACACAAGAAAAACAAATTAAACTTGTTTTTATTATTCATAATTGCTTTATACAAAGTTTTTAATATTATAAAAATTTATAATGTTACCAATTAATCACAAATTTTATATGGTTTTATATTGTATAAAAAAAAAGTTGCATTATGGTTTGTATATCTAAAGATAGGATGCATTTAAGAGAGTCAAGTGCACGGTGGTGTCACACCTGTGCCCCCCCCCCCCAGAAAGTACCCCCCGTGGCCCCCAGGTGCGGACCGCCCGAGCTTCCACGCATCATGGCCGAGCCAGCTATTGGGTATGAGAACCCGCCCCGCCCCCAGCCCGCCCCCCACCGTGTTCACGTGACAGATGGCCCCGCCCACCCGCGACCAGGATAAAAAAAAAATCGAAGTTAAAAAACACATACTCGAGTTTAACTCTTATTATCTATTTATCTAGACGTGGGTCTGAAAATGACGTCACCACTTTCATATATTGATCTTACGACATGCCACTGACTTTTAGTGCAACTTGAATGTCCCCATGTGGCAAAGTACAAAATTTTGACATTTTTTTATTATTCAAAAATCCCTAAAAATGAAATTTTGGGTAATTGGATTACATTTGGTGACATTATCGAAAAGGTTAATCTTTGATAAATTTTAGTTGTATATCAAAAAATTTATAATAAAATGATTTATAATCGTCCTAATTATTTATTATATATAAGAGCACCGACAAGTAAATATAGAAAAGTTTAAGGATATATTTGTGACAAATTATGCTCTGACAGCTAATAGACATGGAGTTTCATGTTACTGTATGTTTGGCTGCAGGTCGCTTGGAAACAAATGGGGATACTTTTAGAAATGGTCTTAGACCACGCAACGTAATAAACTATATATACATATATATACGAGAAAAACACATTCAAAAGTTCCAAGAATTTGAAGTTCTTTTTGGTTTTATCACAGTTTCGTATCAATATAGGAAGTCTTATATAGTTATTTAAAAAATTGTATAATTAAATAATCTTGTTATGTAAAATATAGTTTTGAGCACCAATGAGCACCATCCCATAGAAATGCAGATATTTTTTCTTGTTAATTTTGACAAAGCAAAAATTAAAATCTATTATAAATTATGAAACATATAAATGTGAAGATTCAATCATAATTTTTAATTTATAATGCCTGTTTACGCAGTCATAAAATTATACGCATGTGTATTTTTAAAGTGTTCTATTGTTCATATATATATATATATATATATATATATATATATATATATATATATATATATATATATATATATATATATATATATATATATATAAAACACCCTACCTTGATAATCCATGTGATATTTACTGCATGTTATATTATTTTTTATTTTTTAGTGTTTGACAATATTCTATATGTATTTTTATTATATTCAGAATATTGGAACTTGCCTGTTGCTGATTCTGATTAATAAATAATTTTAACCATTCTTCTTTAACTTTCTAACATATATATAACTAAACTTTTACTTGAACATTGTATACCAATTTATATTATATCATATATAGTAAAAATATTCTCCTCTTATGCCAAATTCAAAATTTATAAATAATAATTCTCTTATATAAGTATAAATAATAATATACCAATAAATTTAGGGTTTCCATATACCGCGACGAAAGGTATATAGCTCAGCTCAGATGACTAATTTGTATTTGCACATATCAAACTATATCACATTAAACTCAATCAATGCATTGATAAAGTTAATGGATATGATAATGATGGTTGTAGTTTGTTTTTTATATCCCTCCATAGTAAAATCCGTTGCAGAACTTTCATATAAAATTAAAAATTAAATATTTTGCATGTAAGACAATATTTTATAAATCTCATTAAAGTATAAAATTCTATACAGCAAGATAAAAACCAGAAGAGAAAAGAAAATATATATAATTGTCTTGGTGAGATAATAATGAGCTCGACATGGTATTGCACGCTTGATGCTGATGCTGCAACAGAGAGAGAGAGAGAGAGAGAGAGAGAGAGAGAGAGAGAGAGAGGAGCAAAACGTGACGAGTGTCAACTAACAACTTGACAGTTCAAGCGCTTCTATATACAGCAATTTAATTGCTCTTTGAGAGAGAGGATAAAAATAATACTCTGTAATGTCATGAAAATTTTTGATTTGTGCATCGTCAGAATATCACGTATAAATGTCAATCATTTTTAAAATGTAAGAAAATAATACATCATTTTCTATATAATAACAATATTATTATTATATTTGTAATTTAATTAATTTTATATTCATATATAATTGACAGATAAATATCAATTAAAAAATAGTTTTGATAATAATCTGTTTTAATTGTTATTTTTTTGCTTTCATGATGTATATTGCGCGTATATAAAATAACCTTCATATTTTTCTTTTCTTTTCAAAAGATGCCTCCCAGTTATATGTAAATATAAATGTTATAAGATGGTTTGAGATTATCATTATAATCTTTTTATATATGATGGAGGAATTTTAACGAGAAAATATATTTGAATTATTATTATTTTTACATCTGCATATGCAATTGATTTAATTTATCAAGAAAACAAAATCTGTTGGCGTAGTTCATATATTTTTGTGTCATTTTTCTCTGCTATATGATATTATTATTTTAATTATATAATTCATTTTATTTGAATATATTGAGGATTCCAATAAAGATGATCATTTATTTTTTTTTTTTGAATGTTCAGATTTTTATACCTTGCATTTACTCTTTGTTGTTGATTTTTGGGAAATTAAACTTACTTTTCAAATTGCGAATTACTTTTATTAAATCATATACATTCTATATAATTACGTATATATCCGTATACTGTAGACAACATTAAAGAAATATTTTGCATGCGCGGTTATAAGAAGACACGTCATATTAACTTTACCTTAACTTATAATGATAAAGTATATAACCTAATATGCCTATGTACTTAAAAGTATAATTTTATATCATTTTTCTTCACTGCCTTAAAAGTTTCAACTTGATTTTATTATTATTTTTTTTTTTTAAGGTATCATAAGGTCAATGTAAAAAGTCATCAAGACATTTTTTTTTTAATTTATAGTGGTTTTAAATATATGAAACAAACAAACAAAAAAAATCCCTAGAATATATAAAAATAAAATATAATAAATTCTTCACATGGGTGCCAAGATTTTATATTTCCACCAGCAACCACATAAGATCTGATTGAAGTTGTTGCATTCCTCAAAGACGTGTCATGAATTAAAAATATTTTTGGTATATATCACGTCATGGGGTGGGTATATATATCCATCTTCAAATGGACCCCTCACGGTGGAATATGACGTCACAAAGTATATAGGGTCCTTGTAACACCTGCTGCTGCTCAGCGCAACACCAAACTGCTTTTTAAAAGCTTTTTCTCGCTTTTTTTTTCATAACATTTTATGTATGTAGGGTGCACTATAATATAAAGATAGTATTTTATACAAAACTAATAATTCACTATACAGTGAGAGAGAGAGAGAGAGAGAGAGAGAGAGAGAGAGAGAGAGAGAGAGAGAGAGAGAGAGAGAGAGAGAGAGAGAGAGAGAGACGAAAGAGAGAGGGTCAAATCTTGGAACGTTGAGAAAGGAAAGCAACCCATAATTCTAAATATAAAAAAAAAGATAAAAACTTTGCAATCTGAACTACTGCTTTTCAACATAATGTCTTTTATAGTATAAACTTTGTAATTTTATTTTTCTCCGGTTGTTTGTTGGTTTTCTTCTTATCAGTATGAAATAAACAGAGCAAGAGAAAAATTGCAAAAGAAAATCTCATATGAAAAAAAGAGCAATACAATGAAATATAAAACTCTCTCTCTCTCTCTCTCTCGTTTGTATATATCTTCTTATATAGAAAATGTCGTCACTTGAAGGAAAAGCTATTTTCTTATAATTTTAAATGTATACACAACTACTTTGTATGTATTACGTGAAGCTGTAGTTCAAACTAGGAGAAGTTGAGATGAGAGAGAGAGAGAGAGAGAGAGAGAGAGAACAAGTTACACCCATATATTTTCTCTTTACGCTTGCAACTTTAATTACTGAAATCTCGCGACATTAATCACGTGCTGCACGCCAACGATGCGACGTGCAATAAGAACAGAATTGTTCGTAAATTTGGTATACAAACATCGCAATATAATACTAATTCAATTGTATAAGAAATAAAAACTTCATCTGAGCTCAATTCCCATCCATTATACATTATTTAGAAAATAAGCCAAAGAAGTAAGATAAATTATAATTTAAATTAAATTGTGTCAATTTGTTATTAAATTTCTATAAGTAAAAATGTGACACGCAGACAAAAGGCTTACTTAAGCAAACTTTGCTGAGATGAGTTCTCGAACATATCCCTCTAAAAGATGTTGTACATAGTATATTACTTTTGATACCAAACATGCTTCTTATATTATTTTATATATATATATATAAAATAAAAGATCCCCATACCAAAAGTTGTTAGATACACAAAACATTATAATGAGAAAATCTGCGTTGCTTGCGTTTGCATCATGCTCTTGCAAGCGTGCGAGAGAAATGTCACAAGATAAAAAAAAAAAAAAAAACGAAGAGAGAAGAGAATGAGAAAGATAAAATATAACTTAAACATATAATGGTAAACATTGAAATCGAATTTTAATGATGAAGAAAATTGAACTTTATAGAAGAGAGAGTGAAAATAATAAATAAATATATATAATAATAAAAAAAATGTTATATGGAAAAAAAATATGATTAATAGACTTCTTACGGAACAAGACGCTTTTGTAAGTATAATAGTCGTGTATTATAAGCCTTCAAGCTTCAGAATATAACCACACAGACGCATATATAAAGCATCTCAGTATATATATATATTTTAGAGGTGTGTTGTGTTGTGTGTATTCATCTCTCTAGCACTGTATCATTTTCATTCACTTTTTTTTTTTAAGAAAGAATATAATTAATGATTTAAATGAATTAAAAGACTGGGTCAAAGCAAAAAAAAAATATATATATATATATGTGTGTATATTATTATATATAAATATAATGATTACTATATGGGTTCCCTTTGTGGTACATGGTGAATATAAGCTCTATATATTATTAGGTATACAAGTTAACATATTTTATGTATATATGTACATAGAAATATAATTTATTTAGTACAGAGAATAAAAATGGCAAAGAGCAAAAATACTATATTATACTGATTATAAAATATAAACGACCTTGAGTTATCAATGAAATGGATTTAATTATAATTTATAGTGTATATCGAAACCAGTCACGTGAAAAGTTTTATAGATATACTATTATATTATCAACTTATAAGACGTTTAAATTATTTGTTTTTATTGAGAGATATATTATATATATTATATTTTAATTTTATATATATATACAAAATAATGTATTTTTTTACTTATAATTTTATTTCAATTAAATATAATTAAAAAAACAACAACAAGGAAGTGCCATGAGATGCAGCTGTGCATATATGAGCACGTTACCTTTATCATCATGATGATGAATATTTAAAAAAAATTAATAATATTTCATTAGCAAAATTATATAATTATTTTACAATATTTTAAATTATATCAAATATTTTGGTATATCATGGTCTGTTATTCATACATTTTTATAATTGTGTTTAAGAAATGTAAGTTTCCATTACGAACTATATACGTGTTGTTGTTTTGTTCGCTTGGTTAATTTATTAATTAGGCGTTATGAGGACCTGACAACCTTATTTTACAAAATTTTGACCATCAATTAACACGTGAAAGATACGTATAAGCAAAATGTTTTAATAATTGTAATATTTAGTTTTAAATTGCATTGCAGTGTAAATTTACCATTCAAGAATCATGTAGTTTATAACATAATATGCAAGGATTTTTTTTGTTTGTTTGTTTGTTGTTGTTTTTGACACAAAAATGAATTTTGCTTCATTAAAGGCACATTTTGCTTATTCTTTGATTTTTTTGTTATAATTTGAGTTAAAAAAAATTTTATACAATTTTTCAAAACGATGCGTATAGCAAATGACCATTATGACAATTCATGTCATTTTTTCGTATTTTTCGTATATAATAAACATAAAAAAATTTTATAGGCATATTCGATCATAGCTTTTAAATGTAAATATTTAAATTCATAATCACAAATGCATGCGTAATACCCCTTAAATCTTATATACTGAAGCCTATTATATAATAAATATAATAGAATCTTGGGTTCATTAACTTAAACTTGAAATACCTATGTATATCAACAAAACAATTATATAATATTATTCATATAACAAATAATTATTTTTTTCTATTTATTTAAATACAATAGAAAGAAAAGTATTTAGCTTGAAGGTATAAGACCAACAGACAAGAAGAGCTGTCATGTAAACTATAACTATTATATACAAAACCTTTAAGTATAAGTAAATGAGTATATAACTTAAGGCTATGACCTTATATGTTTATAGGTAACAAGACCTTTAGGGTGAAACATTAATTACTTTGTATATATATATATATATATATATATATGCATGCATGTGCGAAGAAGACACACACAAACAGAGACGATATATATACTGCCGCCATCTCAACTTTTGTAATGCTTGAGGCATACTTGGCCACGTACCTTTTGTTCTTACATTTCTTTTGAATCCTAAACTAGAAAGAGAAAGAGAGAGAGAGAGTAAAATAATAATAATAATAAAGAAAGGTGTCTCTACAAAACGTGCTACTGACGTATAAAATTTCTATATTATTATGAAACCTTTTGAAGTTCATATAATATAATATAAGCTTTTTCATGGTATATCTTATATTATGAAAAACCCTCTTTTAGATTCCATCTCTTTCTCTTTTATATATATAATATAATATCTAAGTTATATACATTTGTGTAACAAAAGATATATACCGCATAATATAACGCATGGTGGAGGGTCCTATATATATATGAGAAAAAGACTTAACGCTTCACTAAATCGAAATATACGCAAAAGAAAAGAATAAAAATATAAGTATAAAAAAAAATGTTAAGAAAAAAAAAATGGTTGTATATATTTATAATATGTCCAAGTAAAAACGATAGCTTGCGGCTACTTGTATACATACATATAAGAGAAGAGATGATCCGGCAGGCGACATGTTATATAATATTTTATTTATTGTCTGCATGGACGGATATTCATAGTAAAATGCAGACAGATTTTTCTATTTATATATTCAATAGAGACAGCAATATATATGATTAATAATCTTTATATATATTTATTGAAATTTTTGATAAAGTGAAAAATATTTTATTATGTCAAACGCTAAATTTCTGCTATACATATGATATAAATCAATTTATTGAATGTGCGCTTAAAAAGTAAAAATTATTTCAATTTAAATATATTTTACATCAAATGTTAAGTTGTTTCATTATATCGCTAATATAATAGAGTATACATTAATTTAAAAGTTTCTATATATATTATAAAACATTTATGCTGTTAAGTATAACGGAATTTAAAATTTAATAACGTTTTAGCGCAACCGAAGTATATATTTTAATTAATATTATTTAGCAATTTTATTTCAATATACTGTAGTTGTATTTTGTATAGCAATTTGACGTGTCCTAATTTTTTTTTACAACATATATAAAAAAAAATACAAGCAAATAATTACACTAATTATCACCATTAACGGAAGTTAATAGGGTGTCACGTGCGGATCGGATTGTTGAGGTTTTTGTAAAGTATGCAGCCCGCTCTTCATATATGTTCAACGGGTCACATAATATTCGGGGGCTATATGCACGATATATATAGAAAGAATTTTTGTTAAAACAATTTATAAATAAGAATGGAATGTTATAATTTTTATTTTTACTTATAGAATATTTAGAATTAATAAATGTGTCACATATTTGTCGTCAGTAATGAAAAGAAAGAAAGAAAAAAAAAACTAGGTGTAATTTTTCTATATAATACGATGATTCATGTTTAACATTTTGCTTGACTGGACTGCTTGACGGTTTTATTAGAATTTCCCCGCTTATAGAACTTAGGAAATGTATGCGAGAGAGAGAGAGAGAGAGAGAGAGAGAGAGAGAGAGAGAGAGAGAGAGAGAGAGAGAGAGAGAGAGAGAGAGAGAGAGAGAGAGAGAGAGAGAGAGAGAGGACAATTTGGAATTCAAAGCTTCCTTCCCTCTTCTCCCTTCAACAAGACAGGGAGAAGCATTCCTCGTATTATTATTACAAGTATTATAGTAATGTTTATTGCAAAATCGAGACACAAAACTTTGAGCCAGTGATTTTGTGATCGAGCGATGCTAATTGATTCTCTCCTCTCTTTGTACAATATAAAGCAAAAATAAATGAATGTCTGTGGGGGAGATATTATTCTATTATCTTCTTCATCCGCATATATCGTTTTTATTGTTTATTGTAATTAAATAGCTAAATAGTCGAGAATTTCTATAATATTTTTGTTTTCTGTTTTTTTGTAGTATTAAAATTGTATTTTAAGAGAGTTGTTTATTCATTATTTTAAAATAAATTTTGTGATACCATTTTAAATTTTACTCGCAGTTTTTTGAGATAAAAAAGAAACAAAGAAAAAAAAAACATGCATAGAAATGCCTTCTCGTTTGCAAGTGTTGAAAGGGAAAGTCATTTCACTTATCAACACATATCGTAAATAAAGTGAATCAGCAATATTTTATGTTATCATGCGTCAAAACATAGACTATTTTCTTTAATTCTAAAAAAAGAAAAAAAAAGACACAAAAATAGGTTAAAATATTTTCTAAGAGTGGTAAAACTTGATTAGATGTAAAGTAAAATTATGTCATCACTCTACAAGCAATAAACAAAGTAATGTAAACAAAACTTAAGATAAAATATTTGAAGGTGATCAACACAAAGCATGTTCTTTATATAGTATAAAAAATAAGAAACCCCAAATGAGACAAGTTTATAACAAAATAAGCTTACGAAACGATTTATTTTGATTACTCTGGTATTTATAACCTCATTTTATACAAAAGTTTTTGTGCTATTAATAATAATAATCATCTCTCTTAAAGTATATATAAAGAAAAAAATATATATTAATATTCTTATATGAAGCTCATAAAAATTTTACGATGAAACTAAGTAGCTTGATGAAAAGTGTAAAGAGAGTAAAGTTCAAATCTATAAAAAGTTCTATTAATAATTTAAAATTAGTTCTGTATGGTATAATAATTTTTAAAAAGTAAAAACAGTATGTTGTTAGGGGCTTTTTTTATATACATATTAAATATTAGAAGAGGAGTGTTCATATATATATTATATAAGAGGAAATGCTTTAATTGGCGGTCTAGTTCTGAAACTTGACACCCCCGCCCCGCGAGAGCTTATGTCGCGTCACGTCCATCATTTCTCCCCCCCCCCCCCCATCTCTCTCACACCATTATAGAACTTTTAGCAAAAAGCCGCAGACGTTTATTTAAAAAAGAAGACGAGAAAGGGGTTGTTTTTATACGAGAGAGAGAGGGAGAAAGAGAGAGAGAGTCGAGAGGAGATATAGAAAATCGAAACGATATTCATTTACTAAATACACGTAAGCCTTTAGTCCCCTCGTCAACATTACTTGACGTGATCGTGAGAGTAAAGAAACAACAATAAAAACCTTAATAGCTCTAATTGTAATAAGCTTCTCAAGAGCTTTTCTCTTCCTTCCTTTCTCTCTCTCTCTCTCTCTCTCTCTCTCTCTCTCTCTCTCTCTCTCTCGTAAAAATTCAATCAGAATATAATTTCTAAATACAAAAGAGAGAAATAAAAAAGAAGAGGATTTTTCATCACTTAATTTTGTAAACTTTTTCAAATTTATTTTTATTACTCGTATACTTCTTTCAATAATATAAACGTTATATTCTATATTAATCTTTTGATGTGTTAAGAAAAGTAATTGACGTTAAAAAAAATTCATTGTTCATTATAAAAATTATTATAATGTTAAATAACTTAAAGACTAATTTATATATTTTCATGATTTCTTTGATTTTTTTTTTCTAAGTCTGACCGATATATATATATATATATTTAGATATTTAGTGCCTGCATGGAAAGCGATAAGATAATTTGAATTAGGATTTCAAATTTATTAGCATATAAAAAAATTGAAATGTTTATGAAATGATATTGAAGTGCTGAGCTGTTATCGTCGACGTTTTGCACAGAGATATGTATAGAGTATAGACACATAATTATAACTGAAATATGTAGACATATAAGGGAAAATATTGAGGATTTTGGGTGCGAACTCAGAACCCCCGTGGCGTCTTGGTCTTTATCTAGTCGTGGAAATCAAAAGCTATGAATAATAATAACACGCACTTTATATTATACATATATATACCAAGCGTGGCGGGTGAATCGAGATAACATTCGCGCTTTTATTTAATATGACTGCGAGAGAGAGAGAGAGAGAGAGAGAGAGAGAGAGAGAGAGAGAGAGAGGATAAATGTGGGGGATAATGAATATTTTATAAATATATTAATAACTTAATCAGTTCAGATTCAAACAGATTAAACTTATCACGTCATTTTGCAAAATAGCGTGTATTCGAAATAATTTTATTATTATATTTTATATACGTGCAAAATATCATAGAAAAACTAATTTAAAATATTAATTACTTTTCATATATATAAAAAGGAAATCATATAAGCTTAATTTTAATAATTTATGTTTCGTTTACAAAAATATAACAAATTATTTCAATTTATCATTTTACTGATATATATACACGTGTGTGTGTGTGTTTAATTTTTGCATAATTATATTTTGTTTGAAACACTTTTACTCGTGGTTATTGCCATGGTTATTATATCTTGTTAAATATATTGTTATACAACCCGTATCATTGCACTCGTAAGTTATGAGCAATCAAGATGACTTTTATTTACCATACCATATGAAATTATAATACACCTGTATATTAGTGTATATAGTATAAACAAAGTCACTGTATTTTTTTTTATTATTATTATTATTAATTTTTTTTTTTTTTTTGTGAACAAACTCAAGCTTATAGCATTATTGCGATTCTTATGCGATTCTTATTTGTATATTTGGGCTAAATTTTTAACAAAAATTGTGAGAACAAAATATGCTTTAAAATTTTAACAAAAATTAACAAAAATTGTAAGAACAAAATATGATTTAAAATTTAAATCATATTTTGTTCTCACAATTTTTGTTAAAAATTTAGCCCGCACATGTATTATTTTTTATTATTATTATTTTTTTTTTTGTATTCAAATTCTAAACAAAACATTCTTAAAACTATTACTTTTTATTTATTTAAATAAATTTATTTTAAATACAGGAATTAAAGTTTTAAAGCTATATATACAATGAAATGATTTATAAGTTAAATAAAATAATTGTATATGTGAGAAGGATTTAAAAATAATTACAAAAGATATGTAAAACGATTGATGAATTGAAAACAATTGCGCTGTATATATAAATAATATGTAACTATATAAACTCTCTTCAAATTGAAAATATATTCTGACATGAAATTAAATAAAGTAATATAGATAAACAGAAGAATATAAATGGCATTTTTTTTATTCTCGCGGGATTTTCGTATTGAGTATAGTGACACATGTGTTCGGCACATCTCTCTCTCTCTCTCTCTCTCTCTTTCTCTCTCTCTCTCTCTCTCTCTTTCTCTCTCTCTCTCTTTCTCTCTCTCTCTTTCTCTCTCTCTCTTTCTCTCTCTCTCTCTCTCTCTCTCTCGTTTATGTTATTACGTAAACATAGAGAGAGAGAGAGAGAGAGAGAGAGAGAGAGAGAGAGAGAGAGAGAGAGAGAGATATTGAGGCGGTCCATTGTTGGTACTATCACTATCATCCCCTAGAGAGAGTAAAAAAGAGAGAAAGAGATACATACCGCACCTGCGATCTAATATACATTTATAAATACACCCCATTCTCTTGCCCCCCTTTCTCTTTTCTCTCTATTTTGCTCTTATATTCTTTTGTTAATTAAAAAACATATACATTTTTGAAAAGTTAAAAAGTATTAAAGTAAATGAATATTTTATATATAATATAGGCTATAATTATATATATATACAAACGGGAAGTTTATTGTATTTTCACTTGAAGTATTATTATTTGAAGTGTGACAAACGTATATATATAATATATATATATATATATATATATATATATATATATATATATATATATATATATATATATAGTACAGAAGTATTACATGCATATTATAAGAGCGTGGATTTGGCATCAAGAGTTTATGTCACTTCTTAAGACAAGACTAAGAGAGAGAGAGAGAGAAGGCAATTATATATAGGGACACGTCACACAATTCCAATTGTTAAGCAGAGAAGTTTATTGTTTGAATCATGTCGTACGTACGTCAAGATGAGTACTTATGTATATATAAGTGTGCACCCACCAAATTAAACAGCAATTTTCTCTTTCTCTCGACGTCATATTGTTTGACTTGTATTGTTTACCTTAATTATTACTAATTTCTATTATACTAATTATAATGAAGTATAATAATAATAACAAGAAGAAAGAGGAAATGTGCCCCCTTTTTTAAAAAAAAAAAATAATAATAATAATAATTTATCAAAACTGTCAAGTTTTTATTTTATAATTTGAAAGTTTTAAAGTTTTGCTTTTCTCAATGGATGTTATCGGTGAGGAAATTTTTCTTTACATTCCTTCAGTAAAAATGTTTCCTACTTACTGAAAGTTTTCCTGACTCGGAGTTTTCTAAAAAATATATATATATTCAATAGTTGCAGAGATGCTAATAAGAATCTTACAGGGAATTCTATTATGCTTTTCCTGTGCCACCTGTGATTGTCTATCGTGCTCCATCGGTAAGTTCCATTCAAAATTAGACATAAAAACTTCTGTTGAAATATTTTTTAAAGTACAGTATTTGTGCTGAACTTTAAAATAATTTTTCATTTTGTTATTGAAATAAAATATTTCTTTCTCTCGTTTTTTTATATTATTATTATTATGTGTATACAATAATTTTTAATGACATTTTGCAACATTTTCTCATGCTATTCAATATTTTACAACAAAATTGTAATTTTTATAATATATTCCATTTTCTTTGTACACAAATTATTCATATGTAGATTACACACGTTATATTATATTATATACGTTCGATAATTTTAGTGATAAAAGAGAGGTTATAAAATAAACTGTGTTTCAGTGGCTTAACATTATAATATAGTAATTAAAAACACGTCATTTAAAGATTAATTACGTATGGGTTAATTAACAAAACGTGCAGCGCTTGGTAAGTAAACCTTGCAAAAAATAATAAAGTCTGCATGAAACTTAAGAAAAAAAATTGCGAATTTTTCTTCTTATCTTAAATTCTTCCTTTTTTTTTTTTTTTTTTTTTTTTAACTATGTACAATGTACATATAGCAGTGTTTTTCTTAATTTAAAATTACTTTTTTTTGGTGGGTTGAAACCTAAATCTTGGCATTAATTCATTCGATAAGTAGAAAAATATAGCAATTTAAACCTGAATTATAAACGGTGCATCATTTTGAATTATTGCATGTACTAATAAGATAATTTTTTTAAAATATTTTACATCCTCTTAAAATTAACATTAGTTAAAAAAATGTAATTTAAAAATTTGATAAAGTCCTATTTTTTTTTTAGAAAATATAATACATTTAAAAAGAGAGAGAGAGAGAGAGAGAGAAAGATAATTACAAATGACAAGTACTTTAAGTAATAAAATGTAAAATTTAATCCCAATTAAAGTGATAATAATTTCCCGTGGTAATTCCTTTATGAACATAAAGTTGATACTTTGAGATCAATGTTATCATATATATATACAGTATATAGATATAGTATATTATGTGGTCAACTGTATAAAAATAAAATATATTTTATATAATGTAGAGCAAGCACAAAGTATTATTATATGCATTATATGCAGAAACACCACACCAAAAAGTAAAGCAAAAAGGTGATTGTGAGGGTATAATTTTATCTTTTTCTTTCTCGTTCCCCTCTTATGTATTCATACTCTCTTTTTTTTTTTCTTTTTTTTTTTTACATATTATATATATACGAGTATGTTAGGTAGAGATTAGAGAGGAATCATTTTCTTGCCGTATCTACCAAGCCATTAAAATTTTAAACTGGTCATTTTATATTTTCATATTAAATATATTGTATAGTATATAATATGAGAGAGAGAGAGAGAGAGAGAGAAGCATAATATAGTCAAGGTGTACATACCAGACAAAAGAAATGGAGCAGAGATTATTCTGACCAAGCTTTTATATTTCTCTCTCTCTCTCTCTCTCTCTCTCTCTCTCTCTCTCTCTCTCTCTGGTCTAAATATATAAATTAGCATTTTTGTGTTTGATTTGCATATTAACTGGTGTTGGACTGAGATTAACTTTGATTGTAAATTTGAAACACTGAAAGAGGGTGGAAAAAAATGAGAAAGAGAAAAGGAGTTAAATATATAGGGTGAACTATGTGTGTGTGTGTGTGTGTGAGAGAGAGAGAGAGAGAGAGAGAGGGTGGAAGTGTAGAGGGTTGTTTGAATTTCACATATGTATGTGCTTATGACCATTTTAATTTTTTTGAATATTTTAAAGATAGAATACATTATATTGTATAAGTATTTTTGGACAGTATACAATTGCGTGCTATTTTTGGAGAGCGTTTAATTGTTGAAATTTTTTCGTTAATTATTCTGCATGAAGTCTTCCTGAAATTTAAATAAAAAATAAATTTGTTAGAGATCTTATTTTCTTGATACAAATTAAGAATATAGTGTTTCTTTAAATGATAAAATAACTTGAAAGTTATAATTATAACATTAATTTGAAATTTTATTATAACTATAAATGTTTAAAACGATTTAAAATTATAAAAATATTATTCTTGAATAATAATAAAATATAAAAATAATATTAATGATGAAAAGTCAAAATATAATATTAAGATCATTTAGATTTTAAAGTATTAATCATGAGGGCATATATTATATGAAGGTATATTTTTAATGGCAAATTACTTAGCACATTTTAGATTATCTCAAGAACAGTAATATATCAAAGAGTGCAGATTTTGATCATGGTTTACATACACACACACACACACACATGCACCTGCCCTTAATAATATGCCGAAAAGTTTTGGTGTGGCGCGCGCGCAAGTGCGGGGTTTATGGCGCAATAATGGCGACAGGTGGTACCAAAGATGTCGGGTCTGTGTGTTATTATTACGAGAACTCTTTATAGTGAAGACATTTCTCACACTGCAGTAACTTTTGTCTTCATCTCTATATAACTTTTGCTTGCACTGCTGAGGCTTCTTTCTTTCTCTTAAAGGCATAGAAAACATGAAAAAATTTGCCTTTACATCACAAAACACTTGATGGGACTTACATAAATAACGTTAGTTGGTCTCAAAACCCAACAGTAGCCCCGTAGCAGTGATCAGAAAATTTCAATTTATGCAACCCGCACAACATTTTCATACTAGTTTTTGCCTGTTAATGACGTCATAAACAGGAATATTCACGCAAATTGCATACTTTACATATTTTTCAAGCTCTTTTGTGTGGCTGCATTAACATTCTTGTAAAAAATATCATCAGTTTTGTAGATCCCATTTTGTGTTTAGAACATATTGTTTCAATGTTTTCTATGCCTTTAACAAAGTTATTTACATATAAGTTATTTACACTCGCAGTAGTTCGCAAGAAATGCAATAATCATCTCACATATATGAACCAATAAACTTTACTGTAATTATATTTGCTTTAAATGCTGCAGCAAGAAAATAATTTATTTCACAAGTGATAATATGTAAGAAATTAAAATTCTCTTGCTTTCCTTATAGACCTTGCATGAGAAAGGCGAGAGTTGCATGTTATAAATATATACTAAAATTTCTATCCGACCGACTACGTAAAATAAGAATTACTATATATATAATTATATTTAAATCAAATTTAAACGACCATAGTTTCTATAATATATTGTCATATCACTGTCAAAAACTTATTGCCCATGATAGTATAAGAAAGAAAAAGAAAAAAAAATTGTCTTAAAAAAATGAATAGATTTTCATTACAATTGCTATAACATCAATTTTTATGCTCAAATCGCGTATAAGTAAAAACCTTTTTGCCATATGATTTAAATTGTTCCGTCAATGACGCATCCAAAATCATAACATAAAAGTTAAAGACTTCAGTTCAAATATATATATTTCTTCCATTGTGGTTATTATAATATCATGCTAGTATTAGTGTTCTGTTGATTTAGATTTAACGTAAAGGAGCGCAGAAATGTAGAATTGAGCAAAGAAAGAGAGCCACTATAAAAAGAAAAGTAATGGCACTAGGACGAAGACGCCGGCTTGAAGAGCAAAGCTGCAAGGACCATGATACTCGTTGTGTTATATGAAAGGGATTTGTCCTTACTGCCTCGTTTTTCTCTCGTAAATTTTACCAACCCCACCTCTTAGCTGTCCGTTTATCACATGAAAACTAACCCTTATACGACTTTTTTTTTGCGAAAAAAACGAGGGCAGACCAAAAAACTATATTTCTTTCTTTTTAGACACAAATTATTACAACTTGATGAAAAGGTATATAAGGAAAAAAATACGTACGCTTTTTTTCTTTCTTTTTTTATATATTTGAGTTATGTTTTATAATAAAAATAGAACTTTTTTACTATCGGATTGAAGGGTATAATATAATGTCTTTATCTGATAATGTTTGTTTATGATTTAACTTTCTTTTTTTTTTTTTTTCTTTTTTTTTTTTAGCCTTCATGTGAGTGTGCTGTGTACTTTTTATGCCATTGCAATAAATTTATTTTTATTTTTTAAATTTTATTTCATGACATGCAGAATCATTTGAAATATGAACTTAACTATATACACTTTTTTACTTTTTACTTTACTTATTATATTTAGTGTATAAATATGTTACTCCAGCACCACTGCAGGGTCACGATGACGAAAAATTACATTATCATTAAAACATTGATTTGAAAAAATATATATCTATATACAGGAACGCAAAGAAATTACGAGGTCAGCTTATCAAACAACCATGAGGAAACATTGGAAAATAAAGTACCGCATGTTTTGATATGTTTATTATGTTGTATCTCCAAAAGTTACCACCATCCTCAGTGTCAACCTTTTTTTTTTTTTTTTTTTTTTTTTTTCACAATATTTTATTTGTTATGTATGTGTGTTGTGGCGTGTTTGAGGTTCTTTAATTCTTTGTAAATATTCTTGTTTACATTGCTTGAAAATAAATTTTATCTCGTATGGCTTTTTCTTTGATTTTGAAGTTTTTATTTACGAAGGCAGAATAAATACACCTAACTAAATGCTAAAAATAGTGGGAAATAAATTTATATAGTTTTTATAAATAATCAGCCTCTTTTGAGTAAATGTAATCATTTATTATGATAAAACAAACGAACATTTTTGTCCTTAATTGTTTTACATGTCAACGCGATACGTGCGTACCGATCATCAGAATATATAAAGTTACAAACAAAAGGAACTAAAAGTCAACATTTCAATATCTTTCTTTGCCACCCACAACACCCACTTTTTACTTTGGCCTGTGTTATCTTTGTGGCAACATTTACGATTTTTTCATATCCATGAGTGCTTAAAAATTATAATTTATTCTAATGGGTACAGACGGTACAGTGCAGAAAATACTCGTCTACATATTGTTCACTGCGCAGTTGGTATCAATGTTTCTCTATTGCGCAAGTGTTGTGGAAACTTGAATAGATGCAATTCTTGCATTTTGTGAAATTGCAAGTTTTGCAAGCAATTGACTGCAGTTATCCTTTTACCAGTTGCAAACTTTCACAAATCAACTTATCTAAATTAAATGATATAAATTTCTTAAAATTATTCCAATAAAATGCCTATCGTTATATATCATGAATATACGGCGTGGTATTACTTATAAAATAAAAACTTCATAACTATTTCTTCTTATAACTTTGCATGGAGGGAAGAAATTGATTTAGATTTTCCCATTCATAAATTGGTAACTATAAATTTAATATTCTGTTTCAGATAAAATCGACATGCAAAGCATAAGTGACGGAGAAGTTGAAAAACTTTATGAAGAATAATGCAACTCTTCGCAGAATTAAATGAAATTCTATATTAAAAAGAAATAAGCCAAAATTATATATACATTTCTTAGTTTTTCATGAAGATTAAAAAGGAATGAATTGAAATTTATGAATTGATGAAGATGTTAGATGTTATGTAACGTGGACGCCCATATAGCAAATACAACGCAACTATATAATATACTTATTATGTTTTGTAATTTTAAAATGTACTGTACATATACAAGAGTTTCAATCATGGACCAGCATTTTAAATATGCAATAAAAAAAGTTCTTTTCGTGCACTTTCATAATGATGGAGGAGTGCATTTTTATTATTATTTTTTAATTTATTTATTTACAATTAAGATGTACGTTTTCGTATGTACCTTTCCTTTTACTTTAGTTCTAAATTACATATAACTTAACTCTCTATATATCATTGTACTAATATAGTTTGTAAATATATATATATATAATATATTGATTGAAGTATCTAAATCTAAATAAACCTTTTCAGGTGATAGTCCTATATAAGTGAGTGTATTACATGAATGTAATGTATGGGTGTTTCTGATTTCATATTTATTTTTTGTCAGTCATTCAAGTTAGATAGACGGTGTAAGAGAGAGAGAGAGAGAGAGAGAAGAGGTGACAGTGACGAGACGAGAGAGTAAGCACGTGGAGTTAGTTGTTGTTGTGGTGGGTCAGGCAGATCAATCACATCAAACAAAGTGACACTTTTACATCACTCACGACATCTAACGAAAAAAACATCAACTAAACCTCTTTTTTTTTTTATGTATAAAAGTAAACAAAATCTTTTTATTACATTTTCATTCTTTTTGTTATTATAATTTTAAATAAATGTTTAAATTTTTTTTAACTATAAACTATAAGGTCAAAACTATTAAGTATACAATCTGTTAAGAAAGAAAAAAAAATAATAATAAGAGGCATGAATTTAACAAGCTTATATAGATATACGAAAAAAAAAATATATATATACACGCTGTAAATTTTTTTATCGTGGTACTATTACAACTTTTTTAAGTGCAATAAAATAATAAATTAGTTATTCATAGTTTTTTTTCTTTTTGTTAAATGTGGTACGCCTCAACTTTTCTTTAAATATGTTTGTGGTTATAAAACGCTTTACAAATATGAATGTTATTTATCTATATTTGTTTTATATCTTTATGACTTCAAAATTAACATGTTTTTACCATAAAATAAAGATATAATAATAATATTGCTGTTTTAAATTTGTTTCATTACATTTTATATTCAATTCAATCTGAAAGACCTTGTATCCTCTCGATACATTATATATGGTCATTATTGGAGCATAAAAGCAACTTTCATCTTATATATATATATATATATATATATATATATATATATATATATATATATATATATATATATATATATATATTATATATATATATAATTACTTATACCATTATATAAACTATAGATACTTTTATAATATTATGCGTTTATACTGTACAGAAAGAATTCAGAATCTTTTTTAACTTTTTATTAAAATAAAAAAAAAATGGAATTGGTTTGTGTAATTTGTATATTATAAAAATAATTGAGTTTTTCAGTGTGCTATTTAGCAATAAAGTATATTATTCCCGTATAGAAATAAACAAAGCTCTCTATGATAAGTGACCCATGGAAAGCCAGTTTTTGTAATTAAATAATAATATTGAAAAAAAAAATAGCAAGCGAGCTTTATTAAACTGCAGAGGAAAAAACAAACAAAATTGCAAGTAAAAGAAAATTAGCATAAAATATAGTTAGTATAATTAGTATAATAATGGTAGGTATTACACTTTATAGCATTAAGTATAGTATGCCTATACAGTATGTTATATAATATCCTATAAATATAAAAATGATATAAAATTGAAACTTACCATTATGACTTTATATATTTTATAAATTTTTTTTTTTAAATTACACCTCACAATTTCTCATTATCACTCACTCAGCTCAAGAACTTGCTAAGAACTAAAAGCTAAAATAATTTCTGACCACCACTATAAATATACCATCATATATCATTATTATATATATAAAATAAAAGTATGCGGGGGATGTTTGTTTTTGTTTCCTCCTCACTATAGTTTAATTGCTTATATATGTATAATATAAGCAGGTGAATTTTGTATATTATAATATCAGCTGCACATCTTATTATGGGTCAAAGGTAATATTCATCTTTAATATGAAATAATAAATAAAATTTATATCATATTAAAATGAGATAAGACTTGCTTGAGAGTTAAGGTGTTTTCTTTATGATATGGTCTTATTGCCACCTGCCTGATTTAATTCAATGTAACCGGACTCTCTATTTTATACAAGAGAGAGAGAGAGAGAGAGAGAGAGAGAGAGAGAGAGAGAGAGAGAGAGAGAGAGAGAGAGAGAGAGATAGAGAGAGAGAGAATACAAGACGAAAAGGCATTGATATGAAAATGTGTCCATGCCACATAAACAAAATCCATTGCCTGTTTAGATGATCTCTCTCTCTCTCTCTCTCTCTCTCTCTCTCTCTCTCTCTCTCTCTCTCTCTCTCTCTCTTCTATCTCTCTCTCTCTCTCTCTCTCTCTCTTAAAAAAGGATTCACCTGTATCATACTACTTTTATATTAAAACTTAAAGAAAAAAAATAGTATCATATAAAGAAACTAATGCTTAGTGACATTTTTTTCATACATAAAAATGCCTTTATATATATCTTATACATGAATCTTACTATTATTTTTTTTTCTTCTTATATACCTGAATTTAAATTTATCAAAAGAAATATATTTATATAATATATAATATAAAAAATACTTTGCAATGATATTATTTTGAATGTTATGTTCGTTAGATATTAAAAAAAGCTTATAAATATTTTTTTCTTTTCTTATTTAAAAAGACGCGATGTTATTCATTTTTTTTTTCGTCTTAAGACTCCATACTGTGATGCGATGGATGGATTTCAAAGAGTTACGACTTGTTTTTTTATATTATAAAAAATATATATAAAAAGAGCGAGAGAGAGAGAGAAGAGGAAGATTTTTTTTATGTCGTCGTGATTCTCTATAGATTAAGAGAGGACATAGGATTATGATGGCGGCATTGAAGTCTCAGCGGGAGGCAAAAACTGTATCGTCGGTCGTCGTGTGCAACGTAAATCTCACCAAGAATTCTTTGACTTCTTTGACTTGATTCGTGATTTCGTGAGTGAGGGCATACGAAGAAACAGAGACGAGGAAAAAAATCTATATGCATATCATGATCTTTTTTTTTTTTTTTTTTTTTTTTCTGATTTGTTATAAAACAAGATTTCAAACTCATTTAAATGCTGATTAAGTCCTTGAATATAAATATATTTTATATTTATATATATATATATATATATATATATATATATATATATATATATAATATACACTAAGCTATATAACTCAATAATAATCGATCAATTCATATTATTGAATTATAATATCAAAAACCACGATTGTCCATTGAGGTATATCATATATAAGATCTATAAACTCAAATATTTTTATTTGAAAGTGAATTTCATGTTTTATTTACAACGATTTTTCATTGTTAACTATATACCTATTCCATTTTTGGTTATTTTATACATATATTTTTTTTATCAATTTAGTTATCAATATAATATAAAATTAATATGTTATTTTCAATATAAATTATTACTTATTGTATATAATATAAAAAAGTGCATTCAAAAACATGTTATTTTTTTATTTTTTGAAAAGGAAATAATATATCATCACATTAAAATGTTTAAAAATTTTATATGGAAAAAAAAAAGCAAACCAAAAAAGGACAATCATACAAAAATCAAACCTTAAATTAAGTTTATAACATTTTTTATATAATAAATCAGATTAATTTTTGTGACACTTACAAAAAAATAGTCTTTTTGCATGTCACATAAAACATCAAGTTACACCATGTGCATAAAAAGTTTGTCAAATAGAACAATCTCCTTAACTACAAGTTGTCAACATTTTTGAAATGATGATAATTGAATTAAGTTTTCTTCAAAAACCTGTATTTCCGTATTTGTGAATAAAAAAAAAGAAGGAAACTTTTTATCTATTTATCAAAAAAAAAAGGTGGAAGTGGTTTTGTAATAATTTCTCATTAAACTGTCTCTCAACAACTTAAATTAAAATTCCAAACTTTTTCTTTGCATTTTTTTTTTCAATAGAATTTAATTCATGATAAATATAATGATTTAATAACCTATAGAAGAAAATAGGTGTATGCCCTCCATTGAAGATTTCTTCAATGAAAAAAAAATTGCACTATCATTAATAATAAAAATCCAAATCGTTCACTCTAGATATAAAAACATTTTCATTGACAACAAGATGTGTTCATGACGTTACAGGAGAAAAAAAAAATGACTTCATTGTTTACCACAAAGATGAATGGTAAAAAAAAAGAGCAGAGACCCATTCACTAATATTACTAAAATATTAGCAGCGTAACATTCATAGTGTTAGATATATACATGTTGTAGACAAAATTTTAGGGCTGCTCTATACGTCTCTTATATATAATATTATAGTAAGATTAATAACTTTTAGCACCTGAGCACCATGTACCAAACTAGATAGCATTAATCATGTCAAAATCATGACAAGTATCCTTACCTCCGCCATCTTATACTCTGGTGTAAAGTGATATTAAATATTACAATTTCTAAAAGTCTATAAGGATATGAAATGTCATTCAAAATGAAATGGTTTATCAAAATGTATTTAAATTATTGATTTAAATAAGTATTTTTCTTATAGTGAATGTTATTACTTATTATTATTTGATGGTCACGTCACATTTCATTTTTACTCTCTCTCTCTCTCTCTCTATCTCTTGTAAAATCTTCCTATCTTTCTCTCATTTGATCTCAAGTTCAATCTAATCAAAAAAATGTTACTTTAAAAGGAAATAGCAGCCACTTTTCAATAAATCTTCAATTTAATTTTCAATTTAACTATATACGTTTCTTCATTTCAATACAATTGTGAAAGAGAAAATATAAGGAAATGAGTTCACATTTTTTTTTTCTTTTACAGTTGAATTTTTTGAGCTTTTTATATTTTAAAAATAAAATCGTCTTTAATATGTTTTACTGCTTTTCTTTCACCTTTTTTTGTGTCCTATTTTTGTAATTTAGAAAAGGAAAAGAGACATTTATTACATTTTTTTTTATCTAATATAAATATAAATCTCTTTTTCAAGATTCTTTCTTTCTTTTTTTCCAACATCGCATATCTTAAATGTGGTATAATGATTCGTTTCGCGTGCGCATTTTCTAATGCACTTGTTATTATATTCTCAAGTAAGGTCACGTGCATAAGGTATAAAGTGAGTTATGATTTTTTTTTTTTTTTTTTTTTTTTTTTTGGTCACGCTGATGCTTTTTTTTTTTTTTCGTTTTATTTCCTCCCTATGAAAAAGTCTTGTGCTGTTTGGTGGCTGACGATGGTGCTAGCAGGGTTTTTGCCTCATGAGGGTTAGCCTCACTATAAATCTTAGAAGTAAAAGGTAGAGTGGAGAGAGAGAGAGAGAGAGAGAGAGAGAGAGAGAGAGAGAGAGAGAGAGAGAGAGAGAGAGAGAGAGAGAAGCAGAAATAGTAGAGAGAATGTGAGGTGAGGTGCGACGAAGCGAAGAGAGAAACTCTTCTTCATCCTAACTCTCTCGTGTGTACTCACTTACATCGAAAATGTAACAACCTTATATATTTTATATATATACGTAAGTATATACGTGTATTATGCCAGCATCACATGGTGACAATTTCTCTATATATATATAGTGTGTGTACTGCACCACAAAATATACATATATATTATTATACATAAAGGATTATACACACACACATGCATGTTACATGTTTCTTATTATTATAAATATCATGACAAGCAAGCTTAGTTTTGAGATATTTTCTCTTGTAAAATATATATAGAGCAAGCAGAGAAAGAAAATTATATCGTATAACATTTCATGTAAATTCAATACTGTCACAATGATGGAGAAAAAACATTGTATTGTCTGGATAAAGTTGGCGTAAGATTTTTACTCAAAGATAATAAGGTTGCATGTTGCACTTTATATAAATCGTTTTATTTTTGTAAACATATTTTAATTTTTACATGCTGTGTTATAATTAGTAGAGCTGCATGAACTTTTTAGTTCATAATATTTATTTTTATGATTGCAACCAAGATTTATTTGAGTTGAAACTTTTTTCATTTTTTTTTTCGTTAAATATCTCTCATTTTTTTGAACTATAAGCTTTATTTTTATATATAAAAAAAAAAAGAATTTATGTAATGTCTTCATTTTATTGATAAATAAACAATTTTCATTTAACTTCACTTTTTTAAATTCAAGCTGATTTTTAATTGGTTCTAGCATTTTTAATTATATAATTAAATTTATGTTCTCTCAATAAAAGAGTTTATCTTTATTTTGTTGAATTTAAGCAGATTTGATAAATTAAATCAGAACTGGGCTAAAGCTATATTATGCCTTAGGAGGCGATCACTTACTGCGCCCTTGTTATAATCACGTGATTTTGGGCCCAAGGGACTTGCGCGCAAAAGGAGGTGACATCTTTGTCACAGGCCCTTTGCTTTTGATCACCTTCTGGGCCCTGTGGTTGTCATCAGGTGGTCCTGTCCTTAAGATTAAGACTGCAATATTTTACCGGTTATTCTGCTATTTTATAACTTAAAGAGAGAGAGAGAGAGAGAGAGAGAGAGAGAGAGACCAACAATCATTATACTGTATATATACGCAGACTATATATACCATGAACATTTAAAAAATAAACTGCGATATTCAAAAGTCGTTATTCAGTTCACCATTTAATCATATCATCGTCATTATAATTTATATAACATATAACATATATGGGCTACCATTAAAAAACATTAAATTTGAAAGATTATCTATTATATAGCTTTATAATTATACCACCATAATAAATAATCGTAAATTTGTGTTCAAATGTCTTAATAAAGTATAATTTTACCCCTTTTCAATCGCAAATTCTTATATACGTTTTAAATTGAAAGCACTTTAGATTCAGTATATATATTCAAATTAAAGTTAAAAAGGAAAAGTCAATCAATATAACGTTTTCTCTTTACATATATATTTTATATTATAATATATAGAAAACACAATCATTTGGCTGTAATATTCTTCTTCTTTCTTTTCCTCTCTTTTGCTTTTATTCTCTTCTTTTTACATTGAATTACAAAATGATAAATTTCTTTCTTTTCTCTGTATAACAATGTAATGAGTGTTTCAGAGTAACATAAAAGCTTTGACTGGATTTTCTATCTCATATATGTATGTGAATACAAGAGAGAGAGAGAGAGAGAGAGAGAGAGAGAGAGAGAGAGAGAGAGAGAGAGAGAGAGAGAGAGAGAGAGAGAGAGAGAGAGAGAAAGTAGAGTGAAATGTGTGTTTGCGTCAGAAAATTGGAGTTACCCTCAAACTGAAGGAAAATCTTTAGTGAACGATTCTACTCCTCCTCCACCCCCGTATACTCTTACGTTATAGCTTGCTTGAGCCTTACACTAGTAAATCACACGACTCCATAAATCTGTCTGAGAATGACGTCACCCCCGATACGGCAGCAGCCACACAGTGAGAGTGAGGGTGCAAGCAGAAGGGGTTCATGACTTTGGGGATGAGTATACAACACCATCAAGATATTTATGTTCCTATGCGTATATATATATAGCAAAACGAAACGAAACGAAATGCTATATAACAACTGAAATAGAGTTTTGCTTATCAGACTTATCCTATATTATACAAGTTGTAACTTATTTTTATACATATAAAATTTATATATTTTTTTTAAAGTATTGCTCTCTAGAATGTCTATATTGTGATTTAGAAAAAGAAAATATATATATATCAGAAATAATTCAATTTTACGAGTATCTGTTAATTATATAGCAATTGTATACAATAATTGGCAGTAAATAAATATGACAAGTTTCAAAAAGTTGATAGGCAATCAATGAGTCAATGGCCTATATTATAGTAATAATTATTATATAGATCAATTCAATGAACGATGTGTATGCATTCCATGATGACGCACACCATTCAGGAGGTGCATGATCGATGTGATTTTAACGTCCAGCCTATTCGCCTATATAGTAGATGTTTTCACATTTTCTCTAAGCCATAGCGAATGCTGGGCTGTGTATCTAGGCCTTGGCAAGCCCGTGTGTGCGGTTTCCATTGTGCACGTTGACAAGACAAAGACTTAACTGTATGCAGGAATGGTATAAAGAAGAACAAATGAAGAAAAATTGTAAAAAGCGCTATAAAAAAAAAAATGCAGCCTAAATTTTAGTGCGAATATGGAAGTCCGTAACAATTTATACTGTATACCAAAAAGAATAAAAATTTCTGTATATAGAGAGAGTACTATGATTTTCTTCTGCGCAATCCTATACAACATAAAATTTATTACCAATTCAAAAAGATTGAATTATAAGATTCAAACTCCGGACATACATTCACAGTTGGAGAACGGGTAGAAACCACAACGATGATGAACCCTCCTCCCTCATGTATATAAAATTCTCTCTCGTGACACACGAAATCTGAGCACGAACGCGTGACTCCGCGTTCTTAAACTCACACACAACATCACATATAAAAAAAAAGAAGATTAAAGAGCTTCAGTCTTTCTGTAACTAACATAACTATATCTTTCTTTTTGAAAATAAAAAGGCATTGAAAAATGTCTTACATGTGGACTTAAATTTTTCTTTTCATCATCAACATATTTACTATATGATATAAGAAGAAGACGAAGCCCCTTTAGCTCTCTCTCCTCTATCCTTTATAGATATCTTTCTCTCTAAACATAACATGCTAAAAACTCATTTAAAAGAATCACCGCCATCAACAACACATATGAAGAAGAAAAAAAAAAGAAATATATATATATATATTTCTTTATGACTCAATATAAACTTTGATAATTATTCAATGTCATAAATAAATAAAATTGTATATAATATGAAATTATTATAAAATATAAAAAACATGATCATCATTACTCATAAATGTAAAAAAATAAAAACTCAGAATAAAACGGTAAATGTTTTTAATTTAAACCTATGCAGTGATTTTTGTCGTGAAATTATGTCGATTTTTTTCTTCTTTATACATTTTGATATTATTAGCTCGCAGATTCATATTTATTAAGTGTCAATTATCAGCATGAATTTATAGAACTTCAATGAGATTCAAATGAAAAGTTGTTTATATATATATTTTTTAAAGTAAAGATTTTTTATTGGTTAACTGAGCATACATAATATAATAAATTATATATAAATTGGTCTTATTGTGATACCCCACGGGGGCTCGCAGTTCATGCAGCAATACGCAATACAACAAAGTAATAGCTCAATTATAATAAGATTGTGAAATAACAGCAATAAATTTGTATATGTATAATAATGACATGCATATATATATATATATATATATATATAAATATATATATATATATATATATATATATATATATATATATATATATATATATATATATATATATATATATATATATATATATATATATATATATAGAATTGATATTAAGTATAATATTTAATATTTTACCTTAAAGCCAGATTCATGAACTTTTAAATTATTATACAGAATATACAAGTTTTTTTTATGCATTTAAGTTTTTTTAATGACTAAATTACAAAATTTATTATAAAATATAAAAATATTTAAATTCTTTTTACAATTTAAATAGCATGGAGATATGTATATTAAAAAAAAAATGCAATTTTAGGAATAAAAGCTCCCCCCAAAGTTATAGAATTTTCATTTGAAGATTAAATTGCTAAAAATAGGAGTGTTTGGATATAGAGTGGATTCGACTCTTGTTTTTTTTTTTTATATTTTATATTCGAAAGCAAATAAATCATTTGAAGCTGCATAATATATATAAGTCATGTTATTTTGGCAACAAATATTAAAAACTTAACTTCAAATATATATAAGATAGAGAAATTGTTATTGAGATCAATATGGATAAATAATAAAAAGAAGAAGAAAAGGAAAGACAATATAATATATTATTGAGAAGGCGGTGCAAACGACGACCCGCATCAAGAGAGGTCACCAAAAAGCATTGTTCCTATAGAGCAGCAGCCAAAGCAAACCCGATGACGCAGCGAAGAAAAGAAAAGAAGAAGAAAAAGAATAAGATCGAATCTCTTGCACAGAGAAAAATACTTGAGCTGACTTATCACCACACTGTCAATACGTCGAGACGCTAATACATAAAAAAAAAACAGCAAACGTAAAGTGGCTTTATATATATGATAGCTTCATTCTTTTCTCTATATAACACTCTTTATAATGCTGAGTCATATCTTCATTTTTGTTTTTTTTTTTCTATTCTCTATCTTGAAATTTTTAACATATGAATTTGCATTTTGGTCAAATAATATAATGAGTAAAAAAAAGTAATAAATGTTTTTATATATCTATTTTTTTTCTTTTTCTTTTCTGTCCATCAGACCGGATATCCGATGCTCTTATAGAATATAAGAAAGAAATAATAATTATTATAAGAATTGAATTTAAGATATATTATAAAAGGTGTGTAACTGACACCTGTATATTTACCATCTGCTTTATCGCCAATCATAAAACCTTGATTGATTGACTTGATACTTACACTTTATTGCCTTGCTTAATAAAAATGTGCGATATAAAAATATACATATACAGTGTATACGTTTTTATTTATCTATTTCTTATAGTCCTTTTATATACAAAGCAAGACTATAGTTTAAAAATAAAATAAAATAAATTATCACATATAATTGTACATCTAAGTACTTTTTTAAAATAATGTTTCCTTTTTATACCTTTGTACATACATGTGTCTAATACTTATCATAATTTTTAACTATATAAGTGGTTATTTTGCGGTGCAAAATCTTACAACATATATATTTTTTTTATCAAACATATGTTGAAGTTTTGTATTAAAAAATTTTATTTATGGATTTTTATATTATAGTTTGTTGATTGAAATCTATAATAAAATGTTTTTTTTTTATATTGAATTTAATAGTCTTGTATGAGTTCAATTAATTTCACTTAAAAACTAGTGATAATTATAGGCCTTCAAAGTGTTAATACAAATTTATGTTATATATTTTTTTGCAATAATATAACGCGTTATTTTAACCCATTAAAAAAGTTTAAATTTTTTATTTGAATTATATTGGATTCTCTTCGGATGAATGATATGAATGACATTTTTATATATATATATATATATATATATATATATATATATATATATATATATATTATAATGCATTTATTTTATTCTCTTTAAGAAACAATTTAAAAAATTTGATTAATAGAATTTTAAAATGAATGAAAAAGATTATATTATATATACACAAGATCTAAAATTAAACATAAGTTAATTCCTATATATATGTGTATAAATAAATATACATACACATTTTAAACATCGAGTTTTGAGTATAAGAGAGAAGGGTTTATTTCAATACTAAACATTGCCTACGTAATTCCCATTGTTTTGAAATTGTTGTACAAGTACTCTACATGACTGGAGAATTTAACCAATTGAAATATTTGCACTGAAGTTGACTTATGAATACATATAAGATATAGAGATTGAATTGAATTAAACGTATATATATATATATATATATATATAAGATGCCGAGAGAGAATGAGAGAGAGAGAGAGAGAGAGAACTATTATTATAATACTCAAGAATGTAAAGGAGCACTTAAAGTTAAAGCAAAAGCTTTGAGGAACCATTAAGAACAGCTATATAGAGATCTTATATAACATTGAAAATGTGTATTATATACGTATGTATTTATATATGTATATAGTCTCTCTACTTATGGAATGGAGGATGAAGCTGTCACATCTTTGACAATAGAAAACGTGCTTAGAGTAATGGCTCTTACCCTTGTCTAAATACGAAAATGCTTGAGTTAGTTATAAAAACGCTGAACTATATTGGTGTTGAACGCTCGCGAGCAAGAGAGAGAGAGAGAGAGAGAAATAGCGTGCCAGAGGAGAACCCCGCGAGATATAAGAGAGCACGACGTAACGTTAGTATTGTCACTTCACGACGAAATATTGCCTTCAACACAATCTCAAGCCAAGAGAAATAGTTCAAATAAATGTTTGTTTTTTTACATTCTATCTTATTTTATATATATATATATATATATATATATATATATATATATATATATATATATATATATATATATATATATATATATATATATATTTATTTATTTTAAACATTGTTATTTACTTTTTTTCTCTTTCTAAATGTTAATTAGTTACATCTTGTTGAGAAATATATAAAATATATATACAATATTATACGTATTTTTCTGTTAATTAAGCTTTAAATAGCAAATTACATTTAATATATAAGATGGTTTAAAAAAAAAAGGATTTTTTTTTATGTTAACACTATATGTGATAATTTATCAAGAAGAGTTATAACATTTTTTTTTTAATACTGTATACAGCACATAAGAAAAAAAAGAAGAGATTTATTAACTATTTTTTTCTTAATCACTAACTCAAAGTAAAATATTTCATTTGCCATATGAATTTAAAGCTTAAATAAACAGAGCAATTTGATAGATGCATTGAACTCACGAATGCATGAAAAATAAATCATATATTATATATATATAAATTAAAATTTTATTACTCGCTTCTTAGAAAACAAATATACAGTAAATAACATGAGTAGGAATTTTCCATTAAGAAATTTCAATTAAGCAAGAAGGAGAGGTTGATAAGATATAGAAAAGCTTCTTTGCAAACTTGATCTTTTTGCAATCTTTACGTCAACAATTAATTTTTATATACTTTTTTTTTTTTTTTTTTTTTTTTTTTCATTCTTTCTTATATAAATGACGTCAGACAATAGAAAATTAATGTATTATTTGTTTTAGTTTTAATCATAGAGTACGTATCATTTTAATTTTGATATAATATAACTCCTCCCCCATCCTTTATATTGTAATTAATTAGTAACGCCCACTTTTCTCATAGAGTTTAATTCATGTTATATAGTATTATTATTATTTTTATAACTTATTATTATTTTAACGGAGACTATTTTAAAAGGAGTACTTTTCTTATTTCTAACTTGTTGCTTTTTTTTTTTTAACATAATATATTAACAAAAATACACAAACACTTTCTTATTATAATATAAAATATCATAATTATTATATATTTGTCACTAATTACCATTAAATTTTACAGTATATTAAAATACATAAATTTATTTTCTCATACTATTATATATAACTTGCACACAGTATGTTGCCAAAAGTTATAATATACACTTTCTTTCTGTATATATATATATATATATAGTGGAAAACAAAAGACTTTTTAAGGCTGCTAACAACATACGCGTTTCTTGATTTAAGATTTTCAATTAACGCTCCCTATAAAGCGGCCTAAAGTCAGTTTTGAAAATGAGAAGAGAAGAAGTAAGTTTTGTTGAGAAAAGGCAACAGCCGGCGTAGCAATTGCTCTAACACAAACATGAACACGTCTCTCTCTCTCTCTCTCTCTCTCTCTCTCTCTCTCTCTCTCTCTCACACACACACACACACTGAATCTCAAGTCGATTTCTCAACTAATTTTCTTAATTAAAAATTAAATTCATTGCCAACTATATGAATAGCTTTTACATCAGTCTGTTGTTTCGTATATATATTAAGTTCTGTTAATTTTATAAAGAATGAGAAACAAAATTAAATAATAATAATAAATAATAAGATAAAATTCTTTCTTTTTTTTTAACAGGAAGCTTAAAATGATAAAATTTCAATTAAAATTAAATTAATTTTAATTTTTTATGTGTCTTACATGAAAAATGGAGAGTATTGAATATTATGCTCTTTGTTTTTTTTTGCGGTGTGATTAAAAGATTAAAAAAGTCATATAAATTATATTTATATATATAAAAAAAGTAATTTAATAAAAATGAATCACATACAAATGAATGGAAATAGAAAATTATTAGCAATTTAATAAAAATTTCTAAATATTTAAAATGTATGATAGTTGACATTGAAATATCCAAAAATTATATTTTGGAAAAAGAGAAAAAAAAAACTTCAAAATTCTGACATTTATAATATTATTAAAATATGCAGATATTTCGAGAGAGAATAAAAAAATATATATAATACGATAGCGAGACAGATGGATGAAACACCAAAATGTTTTATTAGTTGTGTAGAATTTTGGACATTTCTCCCCCGCTTTATTGGCACATAAATCAGCTGGAGTGACTTGTGTTTGCTTCCAGCTCGCTCTCCGTTCAGGTAAACATACTCGCTTGTTTTCTCTCTTTCTCTCGCACTAAATTTATTAGCAAACCACCAAAATACTACAATATTATTATTTTTATACACAAAAAGACTGTCTATTTTTACTTGTAACATATGAAATTAATGATAGTTATTATTGCTTGTTCTAAACCACCTTTTTTTTATTATTTACAAGAAAGGTGTATAAGATGCTATGTTTTAGGGAACATTAAGATTAGAACAACAGAATATGGTAAGAGTTTAGCTTCCTTATAAAAAAAAATATATAAATGAATTTAAAAAAGGATTTTTTAAGAACTTTTTAAATGTTGATATAATTTTATTTACTTTTTTTTTCTCCTCTATTACAGATTTTATTTTAACAAATTTGGGAGTGCATTATTTATTTGATGCAATGAGAATTTATAATTTTATACATACCATATCTGAATCGTTATTATTAATAACAAAATATACATAAAATTTATAATTTGCCATTGTAAAAATTGTTATTATCATGCATTGTATAAAAATATTTGTTTCATATGCATTTTCGTAAAAACAAAAACAAAAAATAATAATAAAAAAATATGAACAACAGTGAATGTGGTAGAGGGAGACAGAGAGAATTAAAACAGAAATAAAAACAATAAATTACAATAAGATTAACGTAAGTTACATACAAATGTTATATAATATGAAACATTTTTCACAATAAAAAAAAGCTGATGTGTCTTTTTTTTTTTTTTGAGCAAGTGGGTGACGTACATAGCAATCCACATCGCACCTGCAACCCTTTCTCTCTCTCTCTCTCTCTCTCTCTCTCTCTCTCTCTCTCTCTCTCTCTCCAGTTTCATGGCTTAAAATGCTGCAGGTTGGTATAAGCTATACTTTATTAGACAACCCTTACGTCACAAATTGCGTTCACCATTTAGAGAAACAAATTTTAAGTATATTATACCTGAAACACTTTTACCGTAAATCTCAAATTTCTTTTTAAAAGAGGAAAAAAAAAATTGTTATATTTTCATTAAAAAACAAAATTCTCTGTTTTATTAACTAAAATAAACGGAAAGGAGAACCATGTACTTTATCTTTATATTTTTTACCCCTCTCTTCATATATACCAACGTAACTTATACAAAATATTAAGTTTTGTACGTCTATTTTTTTTTGTTTTACAAAGTATAAAATTATAATACTAAAAAGTTTATAAACTTTTTTAAAGGTAGTGTTAGTGTCAAATTATTTTAAAATTATAATTAAAAAATTTTAAGATGAAGAAGAAGAAAAAAGAGGAAAAAGAAAGAAAAAAACACACAGAATTAAAAACTTTTTTTACTTGTTAGTATAAAATAAAAATATAATAAAACCATTATGTAGTTCTTTTTTTGTGTGTGAATTTTATATAATATATAAAGAGAAAAGTTATACATTTGAAATGGTATTATATTATATAACATTCCTTTTTGCTTGAAGAGAAAACTTATCAAGAAACTTAAAATTATCTTTTCTGAAAAAGCCAGGAAAAGAAAATAAATGAGATCTTGAGAGAAGTCTCATCTGCTTCATATTAACAAGAAGATTGGCGAGAAATGCAAGAGAGAAAGAGAGAGAGATGCCACACATTCCTACAAGATAGCAAGAAAACTTGGGGACGTTTCTAATACTATACATATAAGATTGTATATTATTATTATTATTATTATATAAGAAAGAGAGAAAAACACACACACAAGTTTTTGAAAATAAGAGGCAGAAAATTTGAAAAAGACGATGAAAAGTCACACAGCAAAGAGAAAGAGAAAATAAGGGAACAAGAAGAAAAAAAAAGTATATATATGAAGAAGGCAGCAAAAGAGGATGGAATTCATTAAAGTGCTGTCTAAAGAATACGCTAGCTAGCAAAAGATTTTCTGTGTTGAAATTAAGCCAAGAAGACGCGGCAGCGAGAAAATAGAAATTAAATCCCCTGTCAGCCAAAGTAACGTATATAACCTTCTGCTTGGTAACTATAGGGTGGGTAGGGTAGGGTATATAGGGTGAGGTGGGGTGGGCGGATTGCTAGCTCACTGCTCGACTTTTAAGAAAAAAATAATAATATAATATTAAAACTTAAGAAAAAAAAATCAGGAAAAAAAAAATGATGAGCATTATCCATAATACATGGTGCGTTGCTACCAGAATTGGTATGTCCAATTTAAAAATTAAACATTAAATTCAAGTTCCTTTTTTACATAACACACGAATGAATAATTCATTATTTATATATATATATATATATATATATATATATATATATATATATATATATATATGATAAATTAAGTGTAAGCAAATATACTGTAACACTTAAATCTATTTTAAAGATTTATATTCATGAGTAAAAGACGATATTTAATTCCTTTCAAAAAAAATTTTTTTGACTAAGATCTGAAAAATATGTAATGATATGAAGGAATATATATATATATATATATATATATATATATATATATATATATATATATATTAAATATTATTTGAAGCATAAAGAAAAAAAAGCATATTATATAGAAATTAATATTTAAAAGATATTACAATTTACGCATAAAATGTCTTGATGTACAGGAATGAAAAAATTTACAAGGAAAAATAAATGAGTAAAAATTATTAAGAACCGGAACAATTTTAAATTTTCTATAACATTCTGAACATCTTCTCTCTCTCTCTCTCTCTCTCTCTCTCTCTCTCTCTCTCTCTCTCTCTCTCTCTCTCTCTCTCTCTCTCTCTCTCTCTCTCTCTCTCTCTCTCTCTCTCTCACACACACACACACACACACACACACACACACACACACACACACACACACACACACACACACACACACACACACACACTTTCTCTATCTATCTCTCACATAAACCGTATAAATTAACATATGTGTGCACCCTCCATATAATTTTCCTCAGTGTAACATAAATACTAAAATGTTATTGAGGTACACAAATTTAAACGAGCCACACGATCACTTCATTATCATAAATTTTAAAACAAAAACGTGCACCAACTAAAATGGATGACTTCTTAAGCGATCACGTGGAACCATATATATACTATGCTGTATACGCGTGAGTATCGTGCATGATGTTGGGTGTGAAAATTTAACACTTTTTCATGTCACCTTTCAACCCTTAAGTATAAAACACATGAGTGCACATTTATATATATATAGACAGTGCAACTTATGTAGAGATGTATTGCTCAGTTATTTTAGTCATAGTTATACAGTGCTACCTGGGCGGGGGCACAAGGCACTTAATGTCACTTCATTTGCTTTGTTGTCATGTGTGTACGCAAGCAACACGGGAGTATATATATGGAAAAAATAGTATATGCTTGTGCACAAATCATTTGGTTTAAATTTCAAATACTGTTGTCTTTCGGAGAGAGAAAGAGAGAGAGACTATATAATCTATTTATATTTATATTTATTATTGTTATTTGTTTTTATTAATAAATTTTTACATTGTATATATAGAATAAATAAATATATAGTGTACAAAATTTATTTCTTATTTAAAAGGAATATATTTTATTTTTGAAGAAAGTTATACAAGATTTGTTTTTCTTCTTAGTGGCTTTTTTATTTGATCTTTATTGTTAAAAGAAGGTGAAAGGTTTTGTTTGTTATTTACTAACAGACTAATAATTAATAGTAAAATATAGTATTTTGCTTTGCATTGTGTATATACTTAAAAACGTATAGGAAAAAAAGAAAGAATAATAGTTAACATTCCTAAAGGCTATTCCTGAAGATTTAATGTTATTGAGTGAAAAGTTTCGATTAAAGGTGAAGTTTGATTTACAATTTTTATTAATTAATTTAGTCCTAATGTTTTTTATATTTTATCTTCTGAAGAAATGATGCTTACTTTACAACTACAAAAATCAGTATAATATAATTAGGTTCAATAATGCAGAAGATTGTTGCAAGGAAAGCCTACCTACAAACTTTGCAGGCGCACTCACCATTACCAGAGACATGCCGTACTGTTTAGTAAAAGTTCCATCATATTTTTAAGTACGGATATTTTGAATATGCCCATTAAAATATGCCTTTTAAAAAGCAAATTATATTATATCCAATTCAATATAAGATTCAGTTTCTTATTGTTAAAACTGATGCATCAAAATTACTAAAGTTCAAAAGAGAGAGATAGAGAGGAACTTTACATTAAAGCATTATTAAATTATAAAGTTGTAAAAAATATAAATATATATATATATATATATTTTTTTTTTTGCTTGTACAGCGCACATGTAATGGTTCTACGTGAAATGCAATTCACACGGTATTGTGGTAAGAAAAAGACAGAGGCGTGTAGACGTTGCAAGCAGGACAATGTAGAGAGAGAGAGAGAGAGAGAGAGAGAAACGAGGGAGAAAGATTTATCTACGGGCGTGCAACCACCCACACCCACACCACACCGAACAGACCAGTGCAAAAATCTATTAGCTTTATGAACCTCAGCACGGAATCCTCACGCCCAAGACGATTTATACCTTTGCCTGCTCACACTCTAAATGAATATCACTAATTTAATATAAAACTTCATTATAAAGAAATTGCTTCACATAGAGGAAAAATAGGGGGAGTTTTCTTCTCTTTTTTTTTTCTTTCTTTCTTATTTTGTTTTACAAAAGCTGCGTGTCCTCCAAAATTGGCCACGACATGAAAAATTATTATTAAATATATTAATTGAATCAATTTACTTATTTGAGTAATTTTTCAATGATAAATTTCTTTCTTCCTCAGTCCCTCCAAGCCTGTCAATTTCTCCATTAAAATATTTAAATTATTTTCATATTTTATGTTTAAAAAAAGCTGCAGTACTCTATTTCCTAAATTTTATTATTCTTTAGACTTTTACGTTGTTATACACGTTTCTAAGAAGCAAAAAAAAAAAAAAAAAAAAAAAAATCAAGTAGGAAATTGTGTCTCTACGTGCATTGAATAAAAATAATAATAAAAAAAATGTAATAATAAATTATACCAACACCTACTTTTTTTTATACAACTTCTGTTATTTCATTTTTTTTTATTTAATAGCCATCATTTTAGTTAATTGCAACTATCTAAAATAAACATTTTTTAAAAGTTGCGTCTTTTTTTTTTTTTTTTTTTTTTTTTTGTTCACACATATTTTGTAATGTTTACTCTATTTTTAGAGATATAAAAAATACACTGCAGTGGCAACTCAAGAAAAAATAAGGTACATAAGCTTCGTGTGAACTTAGAACATCACTAGAGAGATGGTTTTGTGTGTGTAAATATATATTTTATAATTCATCTTGTGTGCACGGTAGCAAGAGAGAGAGAGAGAGAGCGTGTGTCGTGTATTCCCAAGGCTTACGTATATACCGAGTGAGCTAAGAGCAAGCGTCTTGGGCTTGTAAATTATAACGACACGAGGGGCTTTATCACCTTTTTAGACTCAACAGACTTTGAGTATGAGACTCATCGATACTATATAAGTAAAAGAAGAAGAAGAAGAAAAAATATGTTTATAAGAAAAAGCATGTGCATGAAATTCCCATAGAGGAGAAAGAAAATGATGATGTTCTTCAATGTCCAAATGGTTGCCTATGTTTTAGGATATATATAGTTTTAGATGTGCATCACGTTTTTGACTGTAATTTGAAATATTTTTATATATACGTGTGGAATTTTTTTTGTTTGTTTATGATACTTGATATATAATTTGTAAATTATTGGTTGTAGAACTCATCATTTTTAACTTGGAGGGTGTTTATAGAATTAATAAATATAAACTTTACTGGTTCTGTCACTTTTTTTATACACGTTGTTTATGATTTTTTTTTTTTTTTTTTTTTAATTATTGCATGCTTTTTTCTTCTTACTAAAGAAGTATTTCAAGAATGTAATTTCTTGATTTTTTCCTTAGAATTCTTTCATATATTATTCTGCACAGCAAATAAGCAAAAATGACACAAGTAAAAAAATCCCTTATGAATCAAGTTTTATTATTATTTTCTTATTTCTCTCTTCTGTCTCTCTTTTTAAATTTTATATATATATAAATATATATATAATGTATATATATATTTTAACCATATATACAACTTAATGAAGAATGATTTATAGTTTTAAAAATATTTCCCGCCTTAACAGAAAAAATAATAATAATAATACAAAAAAAAGTAGTCATGTATTTTTATATGTTCATAGACCGCGATAATAAATCAAAATGGTGTCACGTAAACGATACAGCTTTATGATGTTTAACGTTCTTTTTTTTTATTATAAGTATTGTTTGTAAGCCGACGTATCATTCATGTCGCTAGATTTCGCGAGATTATATATATATTTTTTTTAAGAGAGCTAGAAACTGCTTAGCAGGCGTGTGTAAAAATTCAAAACAATGAGCACCATTGCTAACGTCCGGTCTCCATACAAAGTCATTGCTAGATGAAAAATAAATGATAAACGAAAATGATAAGAAAAAAAAAAAAGAATAATGACTTACACAAAATAAATTCTTTAAAAAGCAACACACATAAAAGTTATTATTATAGAACTTTAATAATAAACAAAATGGCGTTTTATATTATAAATATAATTTTTCTTTTATAGTTTATTATATTTATATTAAAATATGTTATTTTGGTTCTATATAAGTAGACTTACTTTTTATTTTTTAATTAGCATAGCATTCTTCATTCTTATATAATGAATACTTAAATTGAAGGATTTAAAGTATTATGATACTTCTTTTTTTTTTCTTCAATTTATTACATAAATTAATTTAACAATTTTAATAATTAAATTTTGAAACTGGAAAATTACTTGCCATTTATCTTTGCATACAGTAAAAACGTACATATCATCGTTTATTCACAGCATGATACATAATTGCGTGGTTTTAAAATCCAACGCAATATTTTTTTTTAATTGATATTGTATAACCACCAAATTAATTAATAAAAAATTAATATTGAAAAAATTTTAAAACCAAACTTTCAAGCAGGTACTTAATCATATAATGTTTCAAAAATGTAGAAAGTCAAATTTTTATTTTATTATTATTTAATATAGTTGAAGTGGCTAAAAAAAAGTTACAAAGAAACTAAATTGCTTACTTTTTTAAAAACTTTTTTTTTAACTTTTTTTTTTTTTTTTTTTTTTTTTTTTTTTTTGTAATATATTGGAATCTTGCCTAAAAAAATTATACTATAGTAGATATGGATTGGTGGGTTGTTAATGTAGTTAGCATTTTGATTGTGGAATGTACACGACGGGGTGCTTTTTGCTATGTATTATATCTTTTGAAGGACTCTTGCATGCCTACACCTCCCGTGGTGCAGATTAACTCCGTGACCTGTACCTGATTACACGCAACCATGCCATCTTTATACCTATGTATATATAATGATAGCACAAGAAGAGAGAGAGAGAGAGAGAGAGAGAGAGAGAGAGAGAGAGAGAGAGAGAGAGAGAGAGTGAGAGAGAGAGAAGTATAACCCTTACTGACTTTAGGTTTGCAATACATCTTGGACTTTAAGGTCTTATAACGTCTTATGATTACTTTATGTAAGATTTATTCAAAATTGTAATCCCTTTTAATGTAAAATTATGGGTTATAAGCATGACACAGTATTATAGTATACTTCATGTAAATGTATTTATGAAATGTATATGCGAGAGAGTAAAAATAATTATAATATTATAAATGATTAGATATGCTTGTGATATTATTACAATTTTTTAATACCTTTAACTTATAATATATTAATATATATATATATATATATATACAGGGTCGGACTGGCAATCAAGGGGCCTCGTCCGCAAAAGGGGTGTAACACCCTCTTTAGGGGCCACAAAGGGGGCGTAACACCCTAGTTACGCCCCTTTTTGGGCCTTAGGGGCCTCCAAACAGGGGGGGCCACGTCCGCAATTGCGGACTTGCTCTTATGGCCAGTCCGAGCCTGTATATATATATATATATATATATATATATATATATATATATATATATATATATATATATATATATATATATATATATATAATATTATTCACTACATATGAATATTTGAATTTTGAAGTCTATGTCATTAATATAAAAAAATCATTAATTTTAAATTGAATAAAAAAAAAATATTTTGATAAAATTTATTTCACGACGTTAAATGTAACTAGTTAATTTGGCATTACAAATTTATTGTAATTTTTTTAATTATAAATACAGTACACCTGTTTTTACAAGCAAATTAAAGTTAATTTGCGTGTAAAGTCAATTGTCAAAAAAACATATTAACATAATATGTGTCTTTCAATGTCATATTCTTTTTAATTACATTTACATTTTTTAAATACAGTTAAAATCTACTTGCATGACAAATATTGAACTCCGTATTGTAATAGTTGTAGATATAAATATAATGGAACCATATGAAAATACAGTTTTAATGTTGAATTGAAAAAAAAAAAAAAAAAGTTTTTTTGAATAAAGACGATTATTTAAAGATACTAATGTTGTTTATAATCTATCACTTTTTCTGTAGCTATCTTTTAAACATAATCAATTTTCGTTGTAAAGCAAATTGATGCAAATTGAACGTTTCAAATAAACATAACACAGTATGCAAAATTTCAAACATAAATTTTGACATTCAATACAAAAACTAGTATGTTGATTTTGTTCTATACTTTTAAATATAAAAAATGAAAAAGGCTTTTTTTTCTAATAAATACTCAAAAATAAAACTGACATTAATTTTAAGTTGTAACAAATTATTATTATTAAAGGAAAATGTTATCTATATACGTAATATTAAAATTATCAACCTATATAAGCAATCCTATATTTATGAATAATTAATTAAACTTGAAGTTATATAGAAAAATCACAAATATAAGAACTTGAACAAGATCTTGAAAACATAAATAAAGATGTGCCCACAGCATATTATGTAGGAGAAGATATATATTATTATATTAAAATGTTATATAAAAAGAGATAGTGAGAGTCTGATCGCGACTCGCGCGACACCCTCGCGGGTATCATATACATATAGCATGGTCTGACAGTGTCATTGCCACCCACACTTCCTTCCTGTGCAGCTAACTCTTGTTTTATATAATAAAGTCTCGTGCACCAAAGTGACAGTGTAAAATGACAGTGACGCATTGCGTGGTGCAACGCTAACTCGATACGGTGAATGCTTGCAGCTATATTGGTGACATCCCCCCTATGTGTATTATATACACACACCATACCACAATATAATATATATTTATAATATACCTCATGACAGTAATCGTTCGCTCTCTCTCTCTCTCTCTCTCTCTCTCTCTCTCTCCTTCTCTCTCTCCAACTATCCATATTTTTTCTTACATATATACCGTGACCAATGAGAATAAATAATATCTTACAGTTTTTTAACCTTATATAAAAAAAAAATCCCATTCTTATAAGTTTACAAAAAAAAATGCACATAAAAATAATGCATGACAAAATGTATGAGCTAAATAGGGAATATAAACAAAAAATTGTCGGCACTTTCCATTTAAAGTTATTATTAGATATACTGTTAGTATTTTTCACCTGTTTAGTAATACATGTTGCAGTATATATAAATACAAAATACTCAATTTCAATTATATTTATATATGTAAAAATAATAATAATTGTGACATGTAATGAATTGAAAGTTGATATTTTTTAAAAAGAGAAAAAAGTATACACATATAATAAGTTTTGGTATTTTATCTTTATAGTGTAATATAATCAAATTTGAAGTTTATATAAGAACAAGAATTAAAGTTCAGATTACCATCTTTTGTAAATAAATAAATAAAAATATATCGTCAGTTTAGAGTTTAAGTGTCGTATGACACAACTCTAGCAATTTGAGAAATACTCATTCAAAGTTGAAATTTCGAATTTCAGGGTCTTTTTTACATTTGATGACCTTTGAAAGGTATTTACTGGTTCAAAATGAATTAAATTTTTTTTGGTACTTTTAAAATACATGAGGCAGTACTTTCCTGTATCTAACTTTTTTTTTTTTTTTTTTCTTTTTTTTTTTTTTTGGAAATTTGCCATAACGACACTTAAACTCTCAGCCAACGATATATAAGTTTTTGTTTGTTTTTTTGTTTTTTTAAATTAATGAAAATACATTTAATAAGGAATTTAAATTTATTAATTTTAAAATATTATGTCACGACTATTATTATTCTCTTTTACCTTTTCAAAGTTGTTGATTTTTATGTTAACATAAAATATAATAAAAATAAAATCAGTTTTAATGTTGAATATATGATGTTTAACATAAATTTTATTAGTAATAACCAAAGTTATGGAGCTGTAAATTGTGACAGTAATTAACAGGCAGTAAACATATAAGTTTTTTATATATACATGCTTGATGATGTTTAATATCATATTATATGATACTTTACTATAATAATAATAAAACAAAAAAAGCACTTTGTGGTTTATTTTTCCCCAAGTCATCCTCACATTTTTTTTTCTCTTTTTCTCTTGGTGAATCTAAAAATTCTTCCATATTTTTCTTCTCTCTCTCTCTCTCTCTCTCTCTCTCTCTCTCTCGCTTTTCAGTTATTTTTCATATAATGCATAATAGCAAAAAAAAAAAAAAAAAAAAAAAAAAAAAAGTGGTGGGTTATAGTTGGTTGCAAGCTTTAGTATAAAATCCCTCACTCCCTTAGCCAATTTGCATTCACGCAAATAACTTTCTATATATTCGTTGTCGTATATACATATATAAACCGCTCTCTTTTCTCTCTTCTCTCACGCGGTTCAGTTTTGTTATACTGGTGCTCTTACCCCCATGAAAATTGCACCACTATAGAGCTTCTATATAAAATATTTTTTTCTCTCTCTAACATATACATGAAACAGCTGGGTTCTCTGTATGGCGTTTATTTTAAAAAATATATATAATATAAAAAAATAGGGAGTTAGAGAGTGAGAGAGAGAGAAAGAGAGAGAGAGAGAAAGAGAGAAGTGGCTTAAGAATTACGTATTTCGATTCTGAAAATGACCACACTGGCTCCCTATGTCAGATCATTAATCGTAGGAGGGAAGAAGAGAAGGGGGTGAGTTAGTGTGTCGCTACTAAGTGCACCCCCTTCTCCCCTGTACCTCTTCGTCAACTAACTGATTCTGCACTATACAATTTATCACACTCAAAACAATAATAATAATAAAAAAAAACTTTGGCTGGCAAAGCAAGCAATCACATTCTCTCTAACTCTAAACTTTTTTTTTATATTATATTTTACTCTCTATATATATTTTATTATAAAAAACAATTTCAATTCTACTTTATATATATATATATATATATATATATATATATATATATATATATATATATATATATATATAATTTAAAAATAGCTATATAATGGAATGTTCATAAAAAATGAATATTATTGTTACTTTTAATTATTGTATATAGGAGAGAAAGAGAGAAAAAAGAGGGTTTCAAATTGAAAATAAAAAGAGAATGAGCAGAGAGAGAAAGAGAGAGAGGCAAAGAGGGTGGCAGTAGAGTGAGCGTTTTATTCTAATCCATAATTCAACTGTCTCAGCTGCAACATGCAAACTATCATTAATTATATCGAGTAATAAAAAAATAAAAACCAAGACTTGCTTTAATTGTTCCAACTCTCTACATCAGTGTATATATATACAGTATATATACATATACATACAGTTAGGCAGGCAGGCAGGCCGTCAGGCTCAGACTCAGGCATATTCCCTTGACTCAAATTTGTGATTACACTATATATATACACACAGCAATTTTGTTGTAATGGCTCCACAATTTCTCATTTATCTCACACAATTTAGCTGAAGCTAAAAACTGTTATTTTAATGAATTATATATTACATTTTTTTTTCTAACTTTAATGTTTAATCGAGGTATAACAAAAAATATGAGACTAATTTAGAATATTGTTTTACTTTATTGTACTATTAAATATTTTTCAAAATATATTTTTTTATTTTATTTATCAATAAAATGAAATGTAATTTATGTTTTATATAAAATAAAAATATAATATATATATATATATATTGAATTTTGTATAATTTTTATATGGGCATGAAATAATTCATCTTTTCAGTTTTAATTTTTATTTCCTTTTGCTTTCATGGGCTTGTTAAATTAACCACCTACAATGTGTCATATTTAAATTATGTTAATTTTTTTTATTAAATAAATAGCTGGTATATAATACATTATTATAATTACTTTAAACTGTTATTTTTATATATAATATATTTTGACAATATTTATTGTTTCAGGAAATGCATGACCATTTTGAGAGAAGAAAGACCACAAATGGAACGAAATATGACTGAAACAATTATTTATCCTAAACAAAGAGTGATAATATTTTGTATAAATTATACAAGAGACTAAAGTGAATTATATATAAAGTCAACCAGATGATAGTAAAAGAAGTTTTAAACGACTCTATTATTAATTAATTTGCAAATTATATAAAGTGTCAAATCTAAATTATATACCTTTTTAACACTTTGAAATTTTTATTTTTATTTATATCAAAGTTTTTTTTTTTTTTTTTTTTTTTTTTTTTTTAAATGAGGTCATGACATTTAATATAAACGTACTGTAATAAAAAAACAAAATCAAACTTTTATTTATTACATTTTATATTTTATTATGATGAGTGCATCTAATTTATGGAAGTTGTTTATTGTCAAAAATATATTTGATAATTTTTTTCAAAAAAAGACTTTAATTTAATTCACATACATATTCTTTGAATATTTTTACGATGGAAGAATATTTTATTAATATAGTTATTGAACTTTAAGTAAAAATGATAGAAAAACAAGTGCAGAGAGAGAGAGGAGAGAGAGAGAGAGAGAGAGAGAGAGAGAGAGAGAGAGAGAGAGAGAGAGAGAGAGAGAGAGAGAGAGAGAGAGAGAGAGAGAGAGAGAGAGAGAGAGAGAGAGAGAGAGAGAGAGAGAGAGAGAGAGTGAGAGAGAGAGAGAGACTTGAGACGTCACAAAGGTTGCATATTTTTAAGGCGCTATGTATTAATGCGGAAGTTTGTCCTACATATATATAACATATTCTTTGGTGACATACGACATACGGGGCACGAGCCATACATACATAATTTGAGATGGGACTTTTGCCTTTGCACCCACATAGCCATGTGGCCCAGCATATTTTCATCATCTTACACGCGTGACTCTGTGGCCTTTCGCTCTATAGTACACATACAAAAGCTTATGTAACCCTCTCGATTGTATATAAAGAGACAGCAGTTTAGGAGAACATCTCTCTCTCTCTCTCTCTCTCTCTCTCTCTCTCTCTCATGTGTGTGTGTGTGTATGTGTGTGTGTGTGTTATATGACGGCAATCTCTTAAAAATAAATATTTCATACTCTGAAAATCATTCAAACATTTCTACCCTCATTTAAAACAAATAAACTATAATGATTTTAGAATTCATAATATATACACGTTTCTCTCTCTCTCTCTCTCTCTCTCTTTCTCTCTCAAATAAAAATAAAACTATTTTTAAAATATATATTTTGAAATAAAATTGTCATTTTGTGTTCCTCCAACGATTTTAAAATGAGATCGTTTATACTTGGTTTAAGAATTATGTAAATATTTTTTATTAGAAAATAATACTTAACATCCGGATTTTATTATTATAATAAACACATAGATATGGAATAAGGCAAAGCTATAGAAAAGTGTCTATATAATATAACATAATATTGGAAATCAGTTAAAAGTGTCAGGCTTTATAGTAATTTTATTTTATTTTTATTCTGAGTTGTCATTATATAAACGTAGTAATTATATACATATTATACTCTGTAACGTTATATTAAAGCTATTATGAAATTTATACTTAATTTTTTAAATTTAAGATTTTGTTTCAGAAAATACGAGTGAAAAAAAAACTTCAAAATGAACGTTAATTTGGCAAACAAATCTTCATAAACAAGATTTTTCATTTCTGAATTCTTTCATGATGGCATTGATTTATTATATTCAATTGGTTTTAATTGAATCCTCCATAGTTTTTTTTTGTTGCTCATACTTATATAATGTTATAAAATTAACGAGAGAAATTAATTCTAAAAATGAAAGCATCGCACATTGAACTTGAATATTTAAGCTTACAAAAATGTTGACAAAGATAAATAGTAGAAATAAAAAAATAAAAAAATAAAAGTTTTAAATTTTGTGATGTATCTATTTCAATGTTAAGTAGCACGCGGTTTTTTTAAGCTTTGCGTATATAGATTAATGTTTGAGTTAAATGTCAGAAACAACTCCAGCTGTTTTAGGTGCTTTGACATAAGCATATTTAACTTCTTTTTTTTTTCTTCTTCATACTTTGAGTCGTTTTAAAAAATGTCTCCAATAACAAATATATGAGATCCACATTATTTTAATTGCATATTATATATATATACCATATCTTATGTATATGTATGCAGTATATTATGACGTATATATGTATGCAAAATATTTTTATATTTATGTTATGCATGAAGAGAGTGTGTACAAACTGATTTATTATAACGACTTAAGATGAAAGCAATGATGGTTTTCTCTAAAGCAGCCTAGCTCTCATGGTATATAGGGTTGACATATTGCAAAAATATACAAACACCCATCATGCAACGAAGAAGTATGAGTAGAGAAAGAAAGAAACAATTTTTTTATACATATTATATACGAAGATTATAAATATATATATGAGGTAATTTGCTACTTAACCTTTTAATACAAAGTGATATCATATAGTATACTTTATTTTTCTATATAATGAAATCTTTACACAGTTTATTTTATTATTTTGAGAGGTAATGTGTGTTTGTATGACTTTTTTTTTTTTTTTTGTAAACTATTTTCAAAATATATATCTTTAACCATATTTCCCTTCACAGTGTATTTTCTCTCTGACTTTACTCTTTTGATTTTTTTTCTCTTTATTTTATAAATGTTGTACTCCAATATTTATTTATTTATAAGACCACCAACTAAGATTACTGTGCATGGAATGTTTTTAAACACGACGGGGGAGTGAAAACTGCTTATACTCTCTATACTTTTTTTTTATATATACATATATACACTTTACTTTTTTTTTTTTTTTTTTTCATATCTCTTTACTTTTTTAAAATTGACCTTCATACTATTTTTGTAATAGAGTAACAATAATAACATCATAAAAGATTGTAAGATAGAAAATAATTTTTTTTATTACATTTCTTTCATTTCAAAAGGTGTTCAATTAAAATCGATAAAAGTTCTATATGGTTTGTTACATAAAATATATATATATATATTTTTTTTCTTTTGTAAAAATAAATTATTTCGTTACGCCCTATACGATAAAGCAGAAAATCAAATGTTACACTTTAAAAATTGAGTTAAGGTATTACAATCAACATTTCTCAGGGTCGCCAACCAAACAGAGACATGGTCTGGTAAAATGAAGAAGAGGAATATATATACGATGGGGGGAGAGGGAGAAGTAATTAAAAAAAATTGTGAGGTGCTAGTTTTGCAGTAGGATGTTGGTGATGGGTGGTCCATTGTAGGCACGAGCCGTGACATAACGATCTACATGACACAATTAACTTCCAACTATAGCTTATAGCATTCAATAAAAATCATTTCGTATTTTGCGTAAAATGACTTGGCAAAGTATAGATTCTATTTAGGAAGTTATGTAGAAAATGTGAAATAATTAAAGTATAAGAAATGTTTTGAAAAAAAATTGTATAACTATCATCACGAGGAATACTTTTTTTTCTTCATTAATATTATTTATTATACACTCTAATATGATTTAATACTAAAAAAGACAGTATAATCTTAGTAAAGACAATTTTTAATAAAGGATCTAAGTCATAGATTTTGAAATACTAATTTTGATAAAAACTTCCGTAAAACTTTCATGGTATACTTTTCATGGTAGTGAGAGAGAGAGAGAGAGAACTTAAAGCCATAGACCACATAAAACAACATGTGCTTTTTAATGAATAAACACGAAATGGGATCTTCAAAACTGATGACAATTTTTACCACGAGAGAGCGTGAAAATACTGTTAAGTATGCCATTGGCGTGACTATTCATTTTTATGGCGTCAGAAACATGCAAAAATTAGTAAAAATGTTGTGCGGGTTGCATAAATCAAAATTTTCTGATTACTGCTACGGAGCTATACAGTTGGGTTTTGAGACAAACTAAATTTATTTATGTAAGTTCCTTCAAGTGTTTTGTGACATAAATGCTTATGTTTTCTTCTGGTCTATTCCTTTAAACATATTTATAAATGATGTAATAATATGATATGTGGGATTTTCAAAAATTACAGTATTATAATAAATTTATATATATAATGTGCAAAACTTATTAATGCATATACTTTCTCTATATTCCAAAATTTGTTTATAATTAAATATATATATATATAAAAAATGTAAACTACTCGTCATGGTGTTTTGTTTATTTTCTTTTCTCATGTTAAAATAGCATTTTAAACACAATTTCCTGACACTCTAAAAATGTTCTTATAAACTCTCAATAAATTTCATTATGTTTGTTTTTATTATGTCTAAAAAACTTCTGCAAATTAAGTCAACAAAAAATAGATAATCTTAATATTTCGTCGAGCATTCTATTTTTAATACTTTTTTATGTATATATTTATGATATAATTTGAATTCCGGGTGCTGATTTTTCACCTAATTTTTAAAATTAAAGAAACTTCTTTTTATATATAAATATATTGGCAGATGTTATATATAAAAAAAAGTCATACACCTGCTTTTGATTAAAGTGTCGCAAAGTCAGTACGCGCTAGTAACCATGCGATAATCAGCTCACCTGGCTCAAATTAATCAACTTTACCTTCTTCTTTTTTTAAAAAAAAGTTTAGCACGTTGAGATTGATTTATTAATTAACGCCTAAAATATGTTACATATTTTTTTTTAAGTTTAACATTTTTATGATAGTAATATAATTATTATAGTAAAAGTGACACTTTCTTTTATAATTTTTAACTGGTGAAAAATTATATTTTATTCAATGGGATTAATTTTATTTTTGCTGTATTTATCTATATAAGTTATAAATTTGTCGATGGTTTTCTGTTGGGTATTTTTACTGTATGTGAGTAAGCAGTGAGAGAGTGAGAGAGAGAGAGAGAGAGAGAGAGTAAGAAGTGGATGAAGGAAAAGGAATCTCCCAAGTGGACCATTCTCGTGTCACGGTGGGTGCGTGTGTGTTAGTGTGGCCAAAACTCTACAAACTTTATCGCCATGCAGTATACACCACTACCACCATACCAACACCACCACATACACAAAATATACTCTATAGATAATATTTAGTTTAAATTTCATTTAAACATAAGGTTCAAAATTATATATAAAAACTATTTTATTTTGTATTCTATAGATAGTAAAATTTACCCAATGTATAAAATTTATAAAGACTTGAGTTTGGGTCCTGCAGTGTAAGCCCTTTGGAGCTTGCGGCATTGGAATAAGGCAGTATGGTGGTCCATTGGGATTAGAAGCACTACAGTAAATCCTTACTCTCTCTCTCTCTCTCTCTCTCTCTCTCTCTCTCTTTCTCTCTCTCATACCTTTTCTTATACTAGACTCGTGCTATACTAAGGGTATATAGTATATACGCCATAGTGGTGGTGGTTATTGGTCACGTGGGATCATGTGACTTTGCTGCTCGAGTTGCATACTCAAAAGTCTTGAGCCAAAGCTATATACGCCAATATATATTCACCATGGCACTAACCTCTTTCTCTCTGCCTGACTATGCTTATACTTGCCTTTGCTTTTCTTTCTTGACCACATAACTTTTGTGTGAGTATAAACTTGTGGTCAAACTTACTATAAACAAATTTTAAAGTAGAAAGATCTAAAACTTTTTTTTTTTAAATTAACAAAAATAATCTATGTGGTAAGATTTTGAATGAATATTAAAGATTGAAATGTCACAATTGCTTATCAACATGAAAATAAGTATTATTAACATTAAATATACAAAAAAAAATTTGCAACATGGAGTCTTTTTTTAAACTAAAGATATTTTGAAAAATGAGAAAATAATAATTTTTCTCTCAATTATAGATGAGTTATTTTTTATTATATAATATAATCTAAAAATGCAAATTTTATAAAATTTTATTCTCAGGAAAATATATAGCCTTGAATGAGTGTCATTTTTATGTGATGCTATACTATCAGTGACTTTTTTTTTTCTACGTGAAATTTAAAATTGAATGGTTTGTTTATTTAAATTTTCATTTATATCTCATCATATATTACTTTTAACACACGCAAGAAACTAATAAAATTCACAAACTCTTTATTATTATTTTGTATAGATAAAACTTCATTTCTTATTAATGTTAATCATAAAGAATGTATCAAAAATATAAACAAAGTTTTTGTATTTTTTTAATGCATTTTTTTTATCAAAAGTCAAAATTAAAAAGAAAAAAGAAAAAAGATTCACAATTTTATATTAATAAAAAATTAATAAAATTTTATGAGTATAAAAAAACACGTTTTTAGTCTTTAAAAAAAACGTGTTTATAACGATTGTCAATAGCAGGTAAAATGCTATTAGTAAAATACGACGAGGCAACAAACAAGGTGTAAATTTGTTTTTATCTTAAATGTTACGATAATGTCAGATGACGTCCAGCTTAAAGAGAAGTATGCAAAGTGTAGTGAGATGTGACATTTTCAAACTCTCTCCTTCAATTCAAGCGGCTAATTATGAAAGCTAAAGCGGCACTTTGCGTGTTTTCTACGCCCTGTCAATTTCAATAATCATGTCAATGATGTGTGTTCACTGCATCTCATATATTTTTTCATCTTTTGCATTTTACTATGCACTATCGCGCTTGTCTCTTTTTATTCTGTCTTAAGACACAATAAATTTATTAATGATATTTAGAGTTTGAACATTATTAAAAATATAGAAAAGGCTCTGACAAAGTTTGAGATAAAACTCAAAATATTTAACAGAACACCAGAGACTTTTAATTTTAAAATAATAAAGTATAAAGATATCTGCTAAATCTATATAATTGCATTTTTAATGACGTAATTACAATCCAATTTTAAGCTTTTCTTTTTATCAAAGGGGACCATCTCTCCAAATGATTTCTTTTATTCTTTTGACTATATTCTATCAAAATTTGTTCCAGACTTGAACTCTACATATGTATAGGGAAAAAAATTAAATTTATTACATAAAAACAAAATGAATCTAAAATTTCCTCTATATTGCAAAATTTAAAAGATATATATTCCAAATAATTTATTTCTCGAGAATAAAGATTTTGTATACAAAGCACAAAAATATAATGATTCAGGTATTTGTATTATCTTCCGCATGCATATAACAACCCCCACCCCAACCCCCTTAAAAAGTTTTTGTTGCGTTGTTACATTTTATATATAATATAATATTTTTGTTTAAACTAAAAAAAATAATAATAATAACACGCAGGAATATATATCAAAATTATATAATATATATTAAATAAAATATTATAACACACATATACACAACATATTATATATAGGTAGAAGTTTTAGTAAAGTTTAATTTCGCTTACAATCTGAAAATTTATACAACTCTCTAACAGCAGCAGCAGCAGCTTATCAAGCAAAGCAAAGTAAAAGCAAACCCACACATAGGAGAGGAACGCAAGCACCTTTTTCTCTCATTTTAGTTACATTTATCTCACAATGAAATCCTCTCTCTCTCTCTCTCTCTCTCTCTCTCTCTGTATTCTGTTCTGTATATGTGATATACCAGTAGAGAGGTGCAGTATATATAGTATATAAGCACAGAAAACATTCAGCCATTGTTTTAATTATTTCTTGTTGCTGCTGCTGTTGAACAAAGTTGCAAGGCTATCTCTCGCACAGAAGAGTGAGAGAGAGAGGGGTACACATTCAGAATTAAACTGGCTTATCAGGCACACCGCTCGCTCTACTCGCGAGTCTTGCCATGACGGCAAAAGGGTGGAGGAGGAGGAGGTGGAGGGATTCAGAATGCCAGTATGGACTGAGAGTTTAGCAAGCACAGAGCTGCTGATTTATTGCACACCGGGTACGACCGTTCTCTCTCTCTCTCTCTCTCTCTCGCTCTCGCTCTCGCTCTCTCGCTATCACACTGCAAGCTTATATACCAGAGAAAATATCCCTGCCATACTCGTTCGTTGCCTCACTATACTACTGCAGTACTGATGCCAGTCCGAGAGAGCTAGCTGAGCTATAACGTAATCCTCATACAACGTATAAGCTTAGACACAACTGAACTAACGTATCAAAAAAAAAAAAAAAAAAAAAAAAAAAATCCTACATTCTCATGCTGGGTATATAACCGATAACGCTATTTTTCATTTTATTTATTTATTTTTATTTTAATACTATATATAATAAAATATATAAACATTGCAGACTATAAAAGTGACCACACGGGGCTCTCACGGGAGCTTAAAAAAAACTTTTTTTTCTCTATACACTCTCTTTTTTTCTCTCTATGCCGCTCACACCACATAAGATACAGCAGGGAAAAATATGTTTTGTTTTGTTTTTGTATACAAGCCAAGTTAGAAAAGTATTTTCTTTTTTTCGTTTTCTTTTTTGCACGCAAACTTTTCACTCTCTCTCTCTCTCTCTCTCTCTCTCTCTCTCTCTCTCTTCTCCTTTTCTTTTTGTAAACCAATATATTTTAACTTCTTATCCTTTATATATATACAAAAAAAAGTCTTCTAAACAATACGCTAATACTTGAATAATATCCTAAAATACATTTGACTTTAATATTTACAATAAAACATAAAGACAATTTTGATTTAAACACTTTTTATGCGTCGACTTCTGACGCAGCGCAGTTATCCTGAAGTAGCTGCAACCGTTTGAACAATTTCTAGTAGCTCGCATTGCTTTTACATTACTCTCGCGATGTTATGATGAATTGCGCGCGCTTATATCATTAATGGCTCCGTATTTCCACTTGTTTTACTTTCCAGAGTCTTACTATATATACCATGTCACATCTATTACAAGTAAATCATACATTTATATATGTCGGAATCTAGATTAGGGTAGTATAGTAAAATTTTGAAGAAAGGTAAACTTTTATTCACTTCTCTTCCTATTTAAAATTATATTTAAAAAAAACTATTAAATGATAATGTAATATGTTACTGTAATCTGATATTTAAATAATATATAATTTTTTTACAATTTTTAGACCACAATAATTGAATTTTAAATGATGGATACATAAAATTTTATAATTAAAAAAAAATAGCAATATAATATACCAAGTAATTTTTATCGTATTTTGTATGTTTACCAAAAACTTTTACAGTTCAACAAACACGTAACCTAAAAAACAAGTCATATAATTTTTTATAACCAATTGATAACATATAAAAATGACAACTGTTAAAAAATTTATTTAAATATCATAAAAAGCTGTGTGAAAATAAAATAAAAATCATGATAAAAATGAAATGTTAAAATATATTCCAAAATATATATATATATATATAAAAATTTAAATCAGAATTTTTTTTATGTATATTATATTATTTTTATCTCTTCAATGATTTTTGTCATGAGTCACACTATTTTTTCTCAACTCTGCACTTTGTCGGCGTAAAACTTCAACACCACTCACAGTGCGGCATCTCATGACTTTAAAAAATATATATATATATTATATATAAAAAAATAAAACATAAAATATACTACGTCATATTATTATATCTATCCACAAAATCACAACAATATACATCATCATATATATACACGAAACATGAATACAATATAATATTATTATAAACCAAAAATAAAAATTACGTTTTAATAAATTTATGACTGAAAATATTGTGATTTTCTCTCTTTCTTTCTCTATCTATCTCTCTGTCTCTCTCTCTCTCTCTCTCTCTCTCTCTCTCTCTCCTTTCTGTCTGTCTCTCTCTCCTCTCTGTCTCTCTCTTTTTTTTAAAGACGATAAGTTTTAATTTTAAATTAAAAGATCTGCCCATGAAAAAAAATATATATATATTAAAAAAAAGAAATAGAAGAGTGTTGAAAATTTATTAGTGTGTAAATCACTTTGATATTAATTTAGCATGAACAATTGAGCTCACTTGAGTTCGTCAAGAAGAGAGTATGGATGTCGTGTGTTATAGAAAGGAAAAAAGGACGCCGCGCGCACACAGTTTGGCTCTACTATAGCACCTTGCTAATGAACTTACAGTATATAAAGAAACACTACGTAAATCACTTTGGCCATATTTCTTATGGTGCCACCATATAACGTATTCATATGAGAGTATAACATAGAGAGAACAATGAAGAAGAAAAAAAAAGTCATTCTCAAATTGCCTCTATAACTATACCTAATAACTATTTTTTTTTCTAACTCTCTTGATGATTATTAATGAGTATTTTAAACAAATAATCAAGCCAGATAATCTCTTCACATAAAGAATAATGATTTTTTTTCTAACAGTGGAGAATTTGAATCTTTCAATTAGCCGTACTGACTCTATACTAATATATATAAAATTTGCACAATGAATTTTAAAATATATAACAAGTATTTTTTTTTATATTGTATATACAAATTCCTACCATAAATTAAACAGAGAGTTGTTTCAATAATCATTCAAACTATTTTTTTATCTGTTATTTTAAATGCTAATTTTTTTTCCGCTTTAAGCTACTTTAAATGTTTCTCAAATATTCTATATCTTTCGTTTTACTTGTTTTTTTTTCTTTTGCTCCAAGACTATATATGTTGCCCTTCATTAAGTATAGCATATTTTGTTATCCGTTTGTTCGATCAACATCTTAATTAGGCCCTCAGATTGGAACTACTGATTGACGACAAAGATTGAGTGGGTTTTTATATAATTCTTTTAGGGTAGCTCATTACGTCTTATAGTCAAGCAAATTAACTACATCGTGACCATTCCCACGATTTTGCCGTGTTCATAGTTTTTAGCGCGCGGTAAACTTGCTTTGAATTTGCTATATAGCGCTTTGCTTCATTTATTTAAATTGATTTGATTTCATGAGGCACGCGGATTTTTTTTAACAAAGTCACGCTTGATTTCTCTCTCTCTCTCTCTCTCTCTCTCTCTCTCTCTCTCTCTCTCTCTCTCTCTCTCTCTCTCTCTCTCTCTCTCTCTCTCTCTCTCTCAAACATTTTACACTCCTGTATTTATAATTATTTGTTAAAATATTTAAAAGACTTTAGATTCTTTATAATTTCTGTATTTTAATTATATGTTATTTTTCATTTATATTTGAATATCAATTTAGTACTACTGTCATGAAATATAATTAGCAATGTTTTTGTATATACAGTATAATTTATTATTAATGTAAAACATATAAAGTGGAATTATATATTATTTAAATTATTTGACTCACCGGCGCAATTAAAGTATGTATTTTAAGTCTAAAGATTAAAATGACAACTTTTTTTAAATAATTAATTATCCAAAAGTAAAAATAAAAAATGTAATTCTAATAATGTTGTAGTTTAAATCTTTAATTACAGATTAAATATCCAAACACAAAAAGTATCATTAAAAACAACAACTGATTTTTACAATAACTATAGTTGGAATTTTTAAATACACAAATAAGACGGTAATTTTTAAAATAACTACAATACAATCAGTATATAATTACCATGTTTAAACTTATTTATTAAAGAAAATGTTTCACTATTTATTTATTTTTATTTAAAAAAATAGTATTCTATAAATATATAAGTATTAATATTTTAATTAATAAAACTACTTTGATACAGTTAAAATGTGAATAAGGTATTCTATATGATACAAACCCTGATGAATTTGGATATGAAAGATTAAAAATACAACGAATAAAAATATAAAAAGTTTTTCTTTCTCTCTCTCTCTCTCTTTCTCTCTCTTTCTCTCTCTCGCTTGCTCTCTCACTCTTTTTTTCTCCTCCCGACATAATTCAGTTTGACGTGGTGGAATTTACCGTGCGTCTCTGCCCATTACTCGCTTTGACAGCCTTAATCGTGGCCACAGGATTGAAAAAAAAAATGTAAAAGGATTTAAATTTTTTTTCTCAGTTAACAACATCAGATAAAAAAGCAAGTAATAATTATTTTTTAATACAATTTGCATATGTAATAGACCGAAACATCATGGTGAACCCTTCGCATACAAAATGAAACTTTCTATCATATTTTTATACTTTATTTCTTAAATAATAAATATATTTTTTTATTTTAAATATTCTTCAACCCCCTGTTGTTTAAAACATCAATCAAAAAAATTAATCCAGCTACCGTAAGTTACTAATTAAAAACTAGCATGAGAAATTTAAGTTAAAAAAAAAAAAAAAAAAAAAACGGGTGCGGTGCCTATATTTTTTAAAAAAACTCAAGGTAGCTTCTTATATACATATAGAAATTCTCTCTCTCTCTCTCTCTCTCTCTCTCTCTCTCTCTCTCTCTCTCTGTCTATCTCTCTCTCTCTCGTTTTTTATAAAAAGATAAATAAATAAAAGATGTTTATATGTTTGTAAAAAAAAAAAAAAAAAAAAAAAAAAAAACAGCAGGCATCACTGACACGTTTTCTTGAACGGAATGCAATTATTTATTTTTTTTTTATTTTGAAAAATATATTGAAAGTAATTCACTCCCTTTTTTTAATATATTTCCAATTCTCTCTCTCTCTCTCTCTCTCTCTCTCTCTCTCTCTCTCTCTCTCTCTCTCTCT